>APFE030397051.1:0-12344 GCA_000404065.3 Pinus taeda | reverse complement strand
GGGTCAAAACCATGGATTCTCCTACCGTGAAGTTATTTATAATTTAAAGTTATTTTTCTTTATTATTTTTTTATTTATTTTCAGCAAGTAAAAATGTTTTCACGTTATTAATTTTACAATTTATAATTTAGCTTTTATTTTAATTTTAATATTTATGGACTCAAAAAGTTTAGAAAAGGGGACAAAATATTACAAATTTTTTTATACTAGGTTGGAGAGAGCCACTTGGCCCAAAAACATAGAGCCCAAAAACTACCATGGTAGAAGGCTACATTAAAAAGAATAGCATAGATAAAACCATGAAGACATGAAGCCCCAAAATCATCATTGTATTGTCAACATAATTATTTTGACTCGGTCAAAAATAAAATAAAATTTTAAAAGAAAATATTAAAATTATAATGATAAAAGAAAAACATATATATTTTAATGATTAATTAAATAAATAAATGAATTATTAAAAATAGAAACTAACCATTAAGTTATTCTTACCTAATTTATCTTGGTTCTATAAATATAATAACAAATATTAATAATAATAATAATTGTAAAAATAATAATAATATTAATTAATTTATGAAAATTTGACTGGTCCTCAAGTCAAAAATTAGTCGTTTATCTTGTTAGCCGTTGGAGTCTCTGCTCAGACTATTTAACTTGCTGGACTGGATCTATTTCTTCAACTTGTTCTTGACGATGAACTGCAATAGTTGGTTCGAAACGCGTCGACAAAGGTCTTTCTATATGTGATTTACGCGGAAATTCTTCTTATAAATATTTTAAACTATTAATAATAATTATGATATCCATATTAAGTCTAGACTTATCTCTCTTGGCCCTTGATATATTCAAATTTATGTTGGATTTAAACTAGTATATTTTTAGGGACTCTAAGGAGGTTACATTTTGGTGGAAAACAATAAAAATCTGGCACATTTTTGGCAAAATATGAACTAAATTTTCGGAACAGTGAGTTACAACTGGAAAGTTTTGAAACTTTGGGTGCCCAAAGGGTTTTTGATGATATTAGATCAATTTCCACAATCAAAAACACAATTCAAACACTCACAATTAAAATAAATAAAAATAAAAAATTAGAAACTAAAAACTTAATAAAAGTAATTAGAAAAATATTACCCAAAAATTGATCTAAACATTAACATACACATCATCTAATATAATATTTTCCTACACCTTTTAATATAATATTTTAATTAAAATTGTTTATTATTGAAAACCATAAATGAATTTCCTCTCGATGAGCCATGCGAGATGCCCACGGAGTTCATGATGAATGGCTTCGTCCATGAAATGTCTCGCAGGGTCCACCTTCTTTGTTGTTAGGAATAACCAACGGTAACATACATACGAGGAGAAATCACACCATATCACACACCGTCCACCCTCTTTCTTGTTAGGCATAAGCAACCGTCACATACATACGAAGAGAAATCACACCGTATCACACAAACTACAACATAGAAGAGAAATAAAAAAAAAAGAGTGATGTCATGCAACTGCATGATTGCATGTATTAGTTGTACGATTTGGCTTAGTTTACAACTAATAGTATGTTACTCTTGAAATCTAATCTCAACTAGGTAACTGGAATTTTCTGTGTGAAAAAAATATTTTGAGTTGAATTTTCTATGTGAAAAAAATATTTTGGGTTGATTGATGATCACTTAGTGTTGAAAAAGTTACACCCACAACTTGACCTCCACTAGTTCTTGTGATAGTAAGAACTAGCTAAACTCACAATAACTCAAATTAAATAAATGACAAGATCCATGTCACCTTACTTAACTACCTCCAAGTATTCTCTTGAAATAGAAATTCGAATTTTAATCTAGTTTGACCAAGGCAATGTCAAAACTAAATTTTCTTGTTTCATTATCAACACTCCCTGTGATAAATAAATAGATTATCACATGTCCCAATCCATATTCTATGGAACTCAAATTTTCCTCTAGACAAGGCCTTTGTCAAAATATTTGCATCTTGTTCCTCTATCGGAATGTACTACAACAACAAAATTCACCTTTGCACACAATATCTTAGATGGTGATACCAGATATCTATATGCTTGGATCGATCATGAAATACTAGATTCTTAGAGAGTTTGATACAAGTCGGATTCTCACACTAAATAGCTATAGCATCCATCCTCTGAAAAATAACCCAAAAGGAACCGTTCTCATTCAGATAGACTCACATGTTGCTTGACTTGCAGCCATATACTCTTCTTCTGTTGAGCTCAATGTCGTGACATATCTCTACTTCTTATTGTACCAAGAAACTATTGTGGACCCAACACTCAAAATTCTTCTTGAAGTTCTCTTCTTATTTAATGGACTCCCTCCCTAATATGCATCTATGAAGCCTTGCAGCTTCACTCCCTCTGTCTGTCTATACAAAATACCAAACTTAGTAGTGCCTCTGAGATATCTCAACACATGTTTTGCTACCTTCCAATATAGTTTGGATGGCTTAACTATTGCTTGACTAAGCTGGTTAACCTCATAACCCATGTTCGATCGTTTATTCACCAAATACATAAGTCAACCCACAAGCTGCCTGTAAATGGTAACCTCCACTACTTCACCTAAAATAACATCATCTTTCCTCCAATTTCCATCTAGAGGAGTTTCCATGTGTGTGCACTTTTCCATGTGGAACCTCTGAAGTATCACGTTGGAATACTTTCCCTAAGAGACAAACAATTCTCCAAATCCTTTCCATACTTCCAATCTAAGGAAGTAGTGCATGAGGCCTATGTCCTTCATCTCAAACTCTCTTACAAGGTCCTCCTTGCAAGATATGATTAGATCCTCATCACCAATAAGGAATAATTCATCAGCATATAAAATAATAATCAATAATTTACCTTCTACCACAATGTCATAATGGTTTTCATCTGCTTCACTTTTGGTGCAGCCCAAACCGATGAGATAGTTATTGATCCTAGTATACCAAGCACTGGGTGCTTGCTTGAGTCCATACAACGTTCGCTTGAGTCTACACACATGTGACTCTCTATCAAAGGTCTCATATCCCTATAAATGCTCAATATACACCTCCTCCTCAATAAATCCATTCAGGAATGTTGTCTTCACATTCATCTAGTGGATCTTCCACCCCATCTGCATTGACAGTGCTAGAATTTACTTGATTGACAAGTACCTTGCTACTCAAGCAAATTTCTCCTCTTAGTTAATTCCCTCCACCTAAGAGAACCCATTGTCCATAAATCTGGCCTTTTGTTTCTCTATTCTTTCATATGTTTCATGCTTTACCTTGTAAATCTATCTCAAACCAATCGTTGATTTGTCTCTTCATCAATGGACCACTTCCCAAACATTGTTTCTGACAATGGAATCATATTCCTCTAACATAGCCTCAACCCATATTGGTTACTCTACATCTTCCTCGAATGATGATGCCTCTGTCTCTATAATATCACTCATCAAAGCCATGTAGCCAATGTATCGATCCAGTGACCTTCTTTGCCTGCATTGTGATGTTTTTTCTCCCACATTCTCTTTAGTATCCTACAATAATATGTCATCTTCCCTATTCTGCTTCCTTCCTTCTTTGGATGTCTTTTCTTGGGTGGATGTCTCGACTCTCTCCTCCTTTGCTTGTGGCTACTCCAAAACTTCCTGATGTTCTTCCTTTGGAGCCAAAAGCTCGTGATCAAGCTACAACTAAAGCTCTGTCTCAAGTGTTCACCTCATTGCCTTCTTTTACCTTATTCTTTTTTTCACAAAAAAAAATAAATAAATAAATTAGTGTTATATTAGATATAACATGTTGTTTACATATATCATAGGTCACATGTCCATCCAAATTTAGTTGGAATGTTGTATTGCAAAAAGAAATTACATCAAAATACCTCCGCAGTTTAAGAAAGTATCCCAATACTTATACCTTAATAAAAAAGAAACCCTAAAAAGGTAGTTATAATCATTGTTCCACATATTCCTCTTATGAAAAAACATATTTTAACCCAACATTCCATGATTTGTAGTAACAAGGGCTAATGCTTAGTGAATGGAAAATTTTCCACTATGTTGATAGATGGAATTTGTATATAATTTGTACTCTAACATACCAAAAGGTAGAAAAATACCATCCTTAGATAACCTATTGGAAATCGAACTGAATTCCCTGCATGTATATGTAATTTTCATATTAGTGAAGTGTTCCATGATTTTCTGAATTCTACCCAACCATTTGAAAAGGAGTCACAGGAAGAAAGTATATATATTAGAAACCCACTCCACAACTTCTTGTAAATCTCCGAAGACTTCCAATTGTACCAACCCAAACTTGCATGCATACAAAATAATTCGCCAAAGTGCTAGAATGCCATCTCGTATATTTTTCCCATTACTCCCATTCCAGCATATATGGTACATAGTGGTCGCCAAAATGATGATGTAACCATGATCGCAAATCCCATCCTTAGTTGCACCATCGAAATAACCCTTCAAAAAGGGTGTGAAAGTTAGTGGAGGACAAATGAGTCTCAGAGTAGGTGCGCATCTACCAAAATTTGCTTCCCTATAATATGCCATGATGCAAACACACCTCTTCCAGATAGTAGGAAAATTGTTCTCAAAGATGAGTGGTTTGAATGTTTTATATTCAATTATACAACCCTGAATACAATTAACCATAGAAGAGCAGTTCCAATCTGCCTGTAAATGCAACATATTAAATACACCATTCCAAAATAATTTGTCAAAGGAGCATCAAAGAAATAAATGAGTTGGGTCTTCCATCTACCCCATACAATTTAAATAACAACTAATCCCACTGTCCTCTACAGAAAAAATTGTCTTATGTCAAGATTATATTTTTCCAAATGAGGCAAGCCAAGACTTGTAGCTTTGTTGGAATATTCCACTTCCATATTTGCATAAACAATTTTATGGAGGAATAAAGAACAGGGGGGCAGGGGGAATGTAACAATATGCCTCTCTTCCCTTTATTTTGACCCATCACCAAATTGTCATTCGATACATATTTATCCTCCTTTTTAGTGATAAACATGCTCGCATGTTCAAGGTATAGGGCGTAGATATTCCATCTATCTACAAGGTCCCCATACAATCCAATTCTTCTTGGGAGATACCATGTGACAGTGTAGGTTTTAGTCTATTAATAATGATTTTAGAAATAAATTTGTATAAGATGTTGCAAAGAGAGATAGGCATGTAATCAACAAAAGTTGATGCATGTGAAACCTTAAGAATCAATATAATGAAATTGGAATTAATATCTCCAAGGATATAACCAATCTTTCGAGATTATTATGTAGTCGCCAATATATTGGTGCGCATAATATCTTTGAAGTGTAAAAATAATTCAATGGGCTAGCCATCAGGCCAAGGGCTTTTATCGCGAGAAAAGGATTCCATCGTAGCCTGCAATTCTTCCATTGTAATGGTATGAAATAACATAGTATTTATGTTAGCATAAAAAATAGTCGGATATGAATCAATGACCCCCATTAGTTGTACAATATCCACCTCTGCTCTAACTCAATATTTATTGAAAAAATATCTCAATGCCTCATCCTCAATGTCAGGAAGGGTAGATAAGAAATTACCATAAATATCTTGAATTTTCCAACTAGAGTTCTCCCTGCGGCGCTTCGTTGCATAATTATCAAACAATTTTGTATTATTGTCTCCTCTCAATACCTAGAGAGCATGAAATTTTAGTTTACACTCCTCATCCTATAATTGAAAATTTGCATTCTTCCTCTTTTTTAAATCCAAAAATCATAATTGATGCACCACCGAGAAATAATCTACATGTGAATGATAAGCCAAAGTACCAAGTATTTTATCAATAGCCAAAATTTCATCAATATGCTTCCTATTTTTATTTTGAATCTAGTTACTGATACAATTTGTAAGAGCCCTCAACTTAATCCAAATAATTCCTAATAATATGTGATCAAGGTGCTCAATCCTAATGCTCGAAAAGTACGCACTAATGAATCAAATTCAAGAAATTTTAAGCAATGGTGATTAAATTTGAATGGGATACCACCGCAATCCTCATCTACCTGCCACTCGAGTATGATATGAAAATGGTCTGAAATTTGGGATGGAATAACCCAAGATTTCATGGACCCTAATAACTTCACCAAATTTTCAAGAAGCAAGAAACAGTCAAGTACCTCAGCGATGCTTACGAACCTAGCCCATCCATTTCTCTAGGTCAGAATAAAGGGAGCTGAAAAATTATCCACCAAGTGGTTCATACCAAAACTATCACTAAAGAACCCTGCCAATGGGTCCAGTATACAATGATCCCACGCAGGCCTCATTATCTTGAATGGTGAGGCTCAAATCCCCCACCAAAATAAGGGATCCCATATTTAATAAGTTACAAGATTCTAATTTATCCAAGAAGTATATTCTAGAAGAATATGGCGCATATGTATTAAGAATATTAAATCTATCCTTTTAGCCCCTAATGAAAATAAATAGGAGTATTCTTGCAAAGGATTTATGTGCAATAAAATTCACGAGCTTAGGATCCTAAAAAGCCATAATACCACCAAATAAACCCAAAGCATCCACTTCACATACTTGCCACCCAGGAAAGATGTAGAGGACAACGGGCCAAATTTTGTCTCCAATCATCATCATCTCTTGTAAAAGGATAATAGAGGGCTGATTAACCACAATCAATTGTTGGAGTAGGAGGATTTTCCAAGAACTCCCCAAGCCCCTAGTGTTTTAAGACATGATTATCATGGTAAGCCATCATAATTAGGAAAATAATCTCTAAGGGCATGAATAGGAGAGAAATAACTAACAAAAGATTATTTATTAAAATATGTGGAACAAGATCTAGTGTTGTAAAATCGTTGTGAAGATCAGTATCAGCCCCATTTGAACAATTCAAGGGTTTCGAACACCATTCCTTCATAAGTGTCACATTACAATGAGAATTGGGACTAATAGAAATCATAGGAGAGGAGGATGAATGAATCAACAAGGTCTCTAGGTGGATTTAAGGGTGAAGGCAAAGAAACTCAATATTACTCCCCACTGAATTAGTAGGAGAAAGGTCTCTAGAAAAAGTCCCAAATTTAATGTGAGGAGGGTCAAGACTGACAATGAATGAGTCATCAATAATGAAGCTCGTCACATTCACATCAAAAGATAGAGTGTGTGTGGATTCTAAATTTTATGAAAAGAGATAAATTTCAAGTACATATAACAATGAAGAATGTTCAATACAATCAAAATGTGGTCGTTGAATATCGAGAGAAATAATATTTAAAGGAAGAAATGTAGAATTATTAAGAGAAATGACACTCGATATTAAATAATTATGAATATGTTACTCAAGACATGTCATAGATGGTGTCATTTTAAACTTAAAAGAGAGAGAGTGTTGGCCAATATCCTAATTCATTGGAGAGTGTACATATGTCAATAGACAACCCCATCATAAACAATCTCTAATATTTCGTATTTCCAATTTCCAAATCTATAAGGGCACTCGGCAATAAGATGTCCAACATTATGACAAATGAGGAGGAGAAAAGGAATTGTCCAATTGTTAATTCACTCCCTATTAGAGAATCCACCCCAATTAAGCTCAACCTTTCTATGAAGGTCAGTAGCGAATTCCACCTACACCAAAGGCCATGTGATACATTTATCTCCTTTTAATAGTCTCATTCTCCAGGAAAGAAAATTTACCAATGGAATTGTCAATGATCATCAGTGATTCATGTGACCAAATTAAGAGGGTTAAACCAAGGAATTTAGCCAATTCCAATTTCTTTCATGGAAATTCTAGGTATGGGAATAACCTTTTAATACCAACTAAGCTTTGTATTTCTCCACCTTTCTGTCTGCATTTGTCTTCTTCTTGAACACCCACTTGCTGCCAATGGGTTTCCTTCCATCCGGCAACTCCACCAGATCCCAAGCCTCATTTTTGTGCAAAGATTCCATTTCGTCAACCATGGCCTCTTTCCAGAGTTTGCCATCCTCTGAATCTACTACTTCCTTCACAGTTCTGGATCATCATCAGTAATAGATAAAGAAAAATTTGAACAGAAAGCATGTGGACTATACCTTCCAGTTGTCTTCTTTCACGAACTGATCTTCTCACAGTCAGAGTTTGTGGCTCTTCATCTTCTGATTCCTCCTCTGTTGTAGAGTCTGATTCTTCCTCCTTAAGCTCAAATTTTATCTTCTCAGGCTCCTTTGGTTGGACTTCATGTGTAATAACATCTTTTACCTCTCTGAACACCACATCTCGACTATAAACAACCTTCCTTGATACTTGGTTCCAAAGCTTATAACCCTTTAAACCATCCTTATACCCAATAAAGATGCACTTTTTATATTTACTATCCAAATTGGTTCGTTTCTCCTTTGGAACATGTACATATGCATCACATCCAAATACCCTCAGATGTGAAAGAGATGGTTTATTACCTGTCCATACCTTTTGTGGAGTCTTGTCCTCCAACGTTGATGAAGGTGATCTATTGACCATGTAATAAGTTGTCTCCACTACCTCTGCCCAGAATTCCCATCCTAACATGGCACCACTGAGCATGCTTCTTGCTCTTTCCATTAATGTCTTGTTCATTCTTTCTGTAAATCCATTTTTCTCAGTGTCTATGGAGTAGTCTTCTACCGTGCTATGCCACACTTCTTATAGAATTCTTCAAATTCCTTATTGCAAAACTCTCCACCGTTATCTGTCCTCAACACCTTTATCTTCTTCTCTCGCTAGTTTTCCACCACAACCTTAAATTATTTAAACCTGTCAAAGACTCTAGATTTGTTCTTAAGGAAATATATCCACGTATTCCTTGAGAAGTCATCTATAAATGATACATAGTACATAGAATTACCCAGTGATGGAACCTTCACAGGTCCAAACACATCACTGTGCACAAGTTCTAATATTTGTTTCACCCTCTTACCACCAAAGGGGAATCTCACCCAATTCTGCTTCCCATATACAGATTTTTCACAGAAATCAAAATCCAAAGAGCTATTACTCATACCTTCTACCATACCTTTACCATGAAGTAGTTGAAGGCCCTTCTCTCCAATATGTCCAAGCCTTTGATGCCAGATCATGGTCTTCTCTCCAGAGACCACTAGATTTTCTACTCCATTTTCAGGAACCACAGAGCTATTGCACCCATCAACAATAGTGCTACCTTGCAGCTTGTACAGAGTTCCAATCCGAGCTCCCCGCATCAATACCTGTGCTCCCCTAACCATCTTGCAGGTATCCTTCTGGAACACTATTTTTACACCTGCATCATCTAGCTTTCTTACAGAAATCAGATGTCTGGCCAATGCAGGAATATGCAGAGCACCCATAAGTGTTCTAACCCTTCCACCTTGCAACTTCAACTTTACTTTTCTGTGACCAGTGATTCTAGCCTTCGTATCATCCCCTAAGAATACATCACAACCATCGTATTTCTTATACTCGCAGAACCACTCTCTATGGGGAGTGAAGTGAAAGGATGCACCAGAGTCAATCAACCATGCCTCATGATCTACATGTGTACTGAAGAAGCCAAGTACACATCCCCACCTTCATCTAAGGTGGTTTTTGACTCTGCAGAAGGAGCATCATCAGATCCCTTTCCTTTATCAGGAGCTTTAAATTTACAGTCCCTTTTCTAGTGCCCTTCCTTTACGCATCTCTAGCACACGACCTTTACAGGTTTTCCTGGAGATTTAGATATCCTTATAGATTTAGAACTCCCACTCGATGACTTATTTTTGTTTTTGTTTTGGGACCATCCTCGTACAGACAAGGCATCACCATTCGGGATCTCCATATTTTTTTCGTCTCATCTCCCCCGTCAACAAGGATGAGACTATTTCATCAAACTACAAGGTAGTTGTATTGCTACCTATTGCAATAACCAGCCTATCCCATGAATCTGTTATAGAACACAACAAACTAATGCACTTATATTCATCTGAAATTTTAATATCAACAGATAATAACTGACTTACCACAATATTAAATGTTTTCAGATGCACTGTCACTGAGTCTCCATCTTTCATCCTTAGGTTATAGAGCTTTTTCCGTAGGAACGGCTTATTCACCAAAGACTTAGATTGGTACAAAATGCCTAACTTGTCCCACAAAGACTTCACCATAGCTTTCCCTGATACATTCAACAATACTGAATCTGAGACACACAATCGTATTGTGCTCTCTCCGTTCCAATCCAACTTCTTCCATTCTTCATCGGACACTCCCATTGGTTTAGTATCCGGATCTACCGTGATCCACTGATTTTTATCCACCAACAGATCCTCCATCTTGAGTTTTCACAACTCAAAACTCTGACCATTAAATTTCTCTATCTCTATCTTTCCACTACTCGCCATCTTCTTTCATCACCAGAATCGATCTCACAGATCTCCCACTGAACTAGGCTTACCGTAGGCCCAAGCGAAACCCCTAAGAAAAAAACGCGTCCCCTTGAAGCCAAAACAGCTCTGATACCAAACGTAGGTTTTAACCCCATATAGAAATTACCTGCATACAAATTCTAAAAACATAGAAAATAAGCAATGCGAGAGCATAACACATAAAACACATATACACAAAGATTTTCACTGAACCCCAAAACTGGGAGTACCACCTTCATTTTTCATTATGTTCCTTTCAATGTTGCAATACATATTTATACAGGCCGAAGCATCCAATACCATAGACCGAAAACCATCGTGTTCAAAACCATGGATCAGAAACCATCGCGGTGAAAGCCATGTTTGAAAATCATGCACAAAACCATAGGCAGGAAGGCCCAACCTAATATAGGGTCCAAAAAACAAAATTTTCTGGGGCGCTATCCCAAATCCCATAGAGGGGGGTTACCTGTACCCTTCAAACCCCCTGTCACCCCTCCCTGCTATTCAATAGGCACAATGAAGGGGGGCTTCACCCACCCTCTAACCCCCTAGTTAACTATGTGGGCTAGTCGTGGAAAGAATATAACACAACCCAACATTAAGAACAAGGTACCAATGTTTTTAACCCAGAATGACATATAAGATCCATCCATTAGTAGATAATACCACTTACCCACCAAATCGAATTCCTGTAATCTGACCTTCTAGTCCCAAAAAACATCAAAACCAAAAATAAGTTTATGATAATCAATATCAACCATAACTACCTTCTTTTTCTACAAATGATGGAAAAACATTTTTTGTGGATTGCCACATTTGGATTTAATACCTAAAGGAGATATCGAAACCTTCAAATCCACATGTATAGTTGCATGTATAGGAGATGTTCCACAGAGCTGGACTCTCTACTTGGGGCAACCATGACTCTCCGCCTCAATACTCGCATGTACCAACACATCGAGTAATGAGATGTCAGTCCCCGAGTTTCCTTCAATACCAACTCACATTGTACTGATAAATGTAAACGAAAATTGTACAACTAACACTGTCAACACTATGCATTCTTGCCTATATGTGCACCAAAGTAGAGAGCATTATCAAAAAATACGTTATGTAGTAGTGTTTAGAAAAACCTCAATATAATATGTGAACAAGGTAAATTAATGTCACTTGTCAATTATAGACCCCACTCGATGTATGTTATCACCAAATCAATTCATTAGGAAACCCCTTCAAATACATTACCCTCACCAATCACTATTGCCTAATGTCCTTCAGAAAAATCTCATCAAGCGCACAATTGGCTAAGATCTTGAATGACAACACAAACCATTAATGGATTGTCCCTCATATAATAAATGGCCATCTTGGAAAATAAATGTCCCCATAGACCAATTAATGACCCCTAGAGACTCCTTCATGATCGAATTAAAAATTAGAATATTTTACCAACTCCACCAACCAAAATGAATGCACTTACGTAGCAATAAAGATCCTCAGAAATCCCTAGATCGACCAATCCCAAACAAAAGAGGAGTAGGAATATCCACAAGAGAAAAGGTTTAGAAGAAATACCACATAAAACAACCAGCTAGTGTGTCTTAGATAAACCACAAAGAATATTAGTAGGTAGCATCTAAGATCCTCAAAAATCCCTAAATCAACCAATCTAAAACCAAGGAAGGAGTAGGAAGATCCATAGGAGAAAATGTTCAAAATAAATACCACATAAACAACCAGCTAGTGCATATCAGATAGACCACGAAGTAGACCAATAACTACAATGGAAAATAAATTTTTATTCGTGTACCTTGAAGCAAAAAACTAGTACAGATCCCCGATATCATCCAGAATCAAGATAAAAACCGAATCTAGCTCATATAATTATGCTTTGAT
>APFE030397047.1:0-32691 GCA_000404065.3 Pinus taeda | reverse complement strand
TCTTATCAGGTGTGGCATGGAATGAGGCCCCTGAATCTACCACCCAGGAATCAGTAATATTTTCAAAAGAAAGAATCAAAGCATCTTGTACCACCTCACCTGTCACATTTGCTTCATGATTGTTTTCTTGTTGTGCATTTCCTTCTTTTCCCTTCTGATATCTACAGTATTTCTTTAGGTGTCCTTTCCTTCCGCATTTCCAGCACACTATCCTCGATCTGGACTTGGATCTACCTTTCCTTGATTTATTACGATATCCTGAGCTCTTTCCTCTTTCCATTTTTCTTCCCCTAGGCTCTGCACTCAAAGCATTACCCGATGTCTCACTGGAGCTTTTCCGTCGCATTTCCTTGCTAAGGATAACACCGACAACATCATCAAACTTTAAAGTACTAGATCCAGACACAGAGTTACTAATGGCCATTACTAAACCATTCGAACTTTCTGGCAATAAGCACAAGAATAACAGAGCTCTAACTTCATCATCAAAGTTTACCCCTACAGAACTTAATTGACTTGTAACAGTATTAAAATCATTTAAATGGTCTGAAACAGATCCACCTTCTGACATCTTCATATTAAATAATCGTTTCATAAGAAATACCTTGTTTGAGGCCTAGGGTTTTTCATATAGTTTCGCCAACGCCTTAATCAAACCCTCTGTCATTGTTTCCTTCGAAATGTTGAAGGCGACTGACGTTGCGAGGCACAACCATACTGTTCTGAGTGCCTTTCTATCGACAAGGTTCCATTCTTCATCTGTCATACCCATCAGCATCTTTGTTTTTCTGCCCAATGGTAGGTATAGATCTTTCTGATACAGATAATCTTCCATCTGCATCTTCCACAGTGAGAAGTTTTGGTCGTTAAATTTCTCGACCCTAAACTTATCATCTTCCACCATTGCTCCCACTCGAACCAGGAACCCTTCTCTCCTACGAGTTTGTCAGCCAAATAGACCTTTAGCTCTGATACCAGTTGTTAGAAAATTATAAATTACATAGCAATGGAACACATATAATATAGCAGAAATATAAACACAAAAAATGCGTAAAAACCAGAGAGACACAGATATACGTGGTTCACCCAGTTTGGGCTACGTCCACCCTAAACAGCCAGTCCTTCCTTTTTATTATCAAACAAAATGAAGAGACACAACCTACAGCAGATCCGTTGTAATATCCTCTATTTTCTCTCATAGTCTCGCCTCTCTGTTTCTCGCATGGAGAATACACATCTATTACACAGCCTCAATACAATGCCCTCATATAAAGAGAGGGGTTTCCTTCTAGGGAAAAAAACCCTAAACTAAACATAAGTTCCACCATCAGATCATCCTATTAATGAACAACCCAGATTGACTAGAAATTACTATACTTTTACAAGGCAATTTTACATTTGTTTTTAGCTTTGGAGGCGCTACCCCAGAAACCCCTGCCTGAGGACCGTTGGCCCCCAAACCCCATAGTCGAGGGGGATCACCCCGAACCCCCACGGGGGGGACAAGTCCCCCCCGCACCCCCCACATGGAAGGGTGTACAAACTTCCTGGGGTATACATCCGGCTAAAACAAAGACCTCTAAATAATCATGCTCCACACCCAATAGTTAATGCAATGAAAAAGGATCTTCAAATGTTTGATGGGAACAATTGATTATGCTCAATGGTAACTAAGAAGAAAAAATCTCAATCTAATAGCATACACAGATGCAGATTGGGCAAGCAATGTTTACGATAAAAAGAGAACAATTGTTTCAACATTCTTTTTGGGTAATTTTCTGGTATCTTGGCTAAGAAAAAATTAGAATTATATTTCGTTGTCTACAGTTGAAGCTGAGTCTATAGCAACAAATTCATGTTGTACTCATATCCTATGGATGAAACAAACCGTCAAGGATATCAAAATTGAACATGATGATCATATTTCCATTATGTTTGATAATATTAGTGCTATTAATATTTCAAGGAATATTATAATGCATTGAAAAATAAATCATATTCCTATTAAATATCATTTATTGAGAGACCAAGTTGATGATCAAATTGTTAGGCTTGAATATGTTTCCACTAATGAACAAATTGTAGACATATTCACAAAATTGCTTCTTAGAGAGCCCTTTAAGCATCTAAGACAATGGTTAGTATTTATCTCTTTTCTTTCTTATTAGTTTTGTATGTATGGGTCCTCGTAACCCTTAACAAACGTTAAATTTTTTAGAGTGAGCTACAAAAGAATAATGAGGAAATGGAAATTCTATCTATGACTCGTATCATGCTCAGGGGGAGAATTTGTTTCTTGGAACATTAGTGTGCATCATTTTAGCTAAGAAATAGTAAAATCAACTAGGACAAAAGGGAAGACTCAGCTATATCAACTAGATTAATTTATCATTGATGTCAAAGGTTGAGAGTGAGAAACATTGAACATGATGGAGAATGAGTAAGAGGGCGAGTGAGCACTTCCAAAGAAAAGGGGAAGAGTGAGAAAACCATAGCAGTATCTTCAACCTATTAGGGGGAGTTTTCCCCAATGGTGAAGAGTGTGCAAATAGTAGTAGTCTCTTTATCCTGACAAGGAGCGTGTTTCAAAGTGGTGGTGGTATCATCAATGACAACCACTGGTACCATAGGGAAGAATCAACTATAGAAACTAGAACCTTTTACCATTGTTTTCAATGGGGGAGAGTAAGAAAACATTGAAGATGATGGAGAATGAGCAAGAGGAAGAGTAAGCACTTCAATAGAAAAGGGTGATAGTGACCAAAATGTAGCAGTCTCTTTAGAATAGCAAGGGGAGTGTTTTCCAGTGGTGGAGAGTGAGAAAACCATAACAATCTCTTTAGCCTGAAAGTGGGATTTTTTCCAAGTGGTGATGTTTCCATCAATGACCAACAATATTTGGTGGTGTCTCCATCAATGCCAATGGGGGATATTGTTGAGAATTTTGGAAATGGTTGTCCCTTGGTTGTCATTGATGTCAAATATGGTCATTGATGTCAATTTTTTAAGAAGATCCAAAAGCACACAAAAAATGCTTTGTTGGATAGCCCTCTCCATGACCTTTCCAACGATATATGGAACTTAGACAAAATCCCATAGAATGAGGAGAGGTTAGAGCTTGAAGTCTTGAAATTAAACATGGTTCCAAAGGCTCATGGTTCTTAAAGTGCCTTGCCTAATCAAATCGATGAATTCACAGTGGAAGGAAACAAAACTTAGGAGGAATAATTTGATGACCTATGAGAAGCGGAGTGGCAAGTTCTTATCAAAAATCCCAATCCAATGTGTACACACAATAGAATGAGTGTTGAGCAATGAGTGGTGGCCAATAAGGCTCTTGGTTATAGCCCCTGGTCAAAGGGTACTTGGCCTAGGCACCAAAGTGCTTATCGGACTGCTAGGACCAAACAATGTACACATAAAGAATGAGCATGAGATGTAGATGACAAGCCTTAGCATGCTTGTCAAGGTTTTAGGTGGCAAAGAGGTGGCAGGCTAATGATATTTCCTAATGAGGTGATGACACATGGTGGTGATGTGTAATGGATGACACATGGCACTCTGCTTATGTGACACATGAAAAGTGGATTTGGCCTTTTTGGGTGGCCATGTGGTTGTTTCTTGAATGGCACATGGTAGTGACATGGCACTATAGGTGGCCAAGAGATGACATGGAATAATGTGAGAGAGGAATATGGCAAGTGGATTCAAAATTTTTGGATGGTTAAATGGACTATTGGAAAGTGTCACATCACAATACACATGGTAGGTACACGTGAACAAAGGACTTGTGGTGGGATCTAATTGGTTTTGCAACAAGATGTGGATGACATGATGATTGACACAAATGGATTTGCATGGAACAAGCTTAGAAGACTTAGTCTAGTGACAGAGAATTAAGCAGTGAGGTGACGGATGGAGATTTGGGCATTAAGTGTGATATCGTCAAGTTACAGTCATGTCTATCAGAGAACCTAGTTGGTAAGGTGTTGCACATAGCATTAAGCGATTTGCGGTAGGTGGCGAGCGATGGTACAATGAAGGACAAGCCCTCCATTATGAATCTCGGCCACAGTGGGCTAGTAGTAAGTCCCTAAGGGCCTATCAACATTCAATCACCAGGCTACGATAGTGAATGGAGAGAATCCAATTAGTCTAACAGTCTAGTATATGCCTTAAGTCTTAGGCTTTCAGTTTTGGCCCAGGTTCTGATGTGGTGAAGGGCTAAATGTCTAGGAGCGAAAGACTCAAATTTGGTGTTTAGGCCCCAAATTTTGCTAAGGAATTAAATTTTTCAAAGGGATGAAAATTAAAGCAGTGACGTTTCTAAATTAAAAAACGAGAGGGTATGACGACTTTAAGTGAAATGGTTCCTTTGCAGATGAAAAATTTGTAGATGTTAAGACACGCAGAAGCATAACCATCATGAATTGATTGAGGAGAGAATAGGACAACTGAATAGTATATTGACGTGAAGTAGAACTGAAAAAAAAAAAAAAAATGATGATAAATGTTAGTTAAAGGCTAACTATGTAAATCAATTGAGATATGGAATTGTTGCAAACATGATCATTGTTGATACAAAGCGTCGAAAATTAACAATTGTGTGTGTGCAATATTTTGATTAAAAATTGTCATGGATTTGAGTTCGAAAATGAATGAAAAATGCATCTAATTAGCTGCTAGAGGTCTGAGCTTGCATATTATGGAATTGGAGTCCCCTTCAAATTGGTGCCTATAAATATCAGGGGATTGGTGCTTCCTGTAGGTCGATGCTTACAAAATCTTATGTATATTGAAGTTGTGACTTTCATTTACACTATAATTAAAAAAAAAAAAAAAAAAAAAAAAAAAAAAAAAAAAAAAAAATTTCTCTCGTATGGGTTCCCACGTAATATCTTGCGTTGAACAATTGATGTGATTGGTGCATTATTGTATTATTGATTTTATTTGATTGGCTAAATAATTGTGAATTTTTTTATAATATGTCTCCTTTCCCTTTCCCTTCTCATAATATTACTTTGATTCCCAACATATTTGATATCTCATTAACCATAACCTTAAAAATATAATACTATTATTATATTGTCATCCTTTTTTTATTCTTGCAAAAGGTACATCACTATCAATACCTCCCAATATCTTAAGGCTACCATAGTGATATAAATTAAATAACTAATAAAATCATGCATCAAAACACTTCCTTCATGTAACATTCTTCATATTGTCAAATTCTCTCTCTCTCTCTCTCTCTCTCTCTCTTCTCTCTCTCTCTCTCTCTTCTCTATATATATATTATATTATATATATAATATATATATATATATATACATATGTATATGTATATATATATATATATATATATATATATATATATATATAGATATATAGTATATATATATTATATATATTAGTAATATCATGTATTGCATATACATATGTACTTGTATATATATGTATATGTATATGTGTATGGTTATACATATGTTATATGCATAACACACACACACACACCACACACACACCATATATGTGTGTGTGTGTGTGTATCACACACCACACACATCTCTCTCGCTATATATATATATATTATATATATAACACTACATATACTAATAATAGGGTTGTCTATAATGTTGACTTTTTGGAGATTCGGTGACGGAATTCTTACATAATAATTAAATTGAGGTTAAATCTTGATTTGTTGCAGTTAAACTGGTTTTTTAACTGCATATTTGGATTCAGCACCCTGAAAAACCCCTGGGACGCTTTGATTGTGCAAAAACTAGCGATCAAACTTGCGATTCCAATAAATTGCTGCCAGATTTTGACTGGAAAAACCCAACGGAAAGGCTTTCAAAAAGTCGCATTATAGACAACTGCCATATACATATACATCTACATATGCATATACATATGCATATACATATGCATATACATATGCATATACATATGCATATACATATACATATACATATTATATATTTTGGACAACGTTGAGATGTTTGAGGGAAGTTTTTATGCATGATTTTATTAGTTATTTAATTTATATCACTATGCTAGTCTTAAGCTATTGGGAGGTACTGATAGTGATGTACCTTTTGCAAGAATAAAAAAAGGTTGACAATATAATAGTAATATTATATTTTTAATGAGATATCAAATTTGTTGGGAATCAAAGTAATAGAGAAGGGAAAGGGAAAGGAGACATATTATAAAACAATTCACAATTATTTAACCAATCAAATACAATCAATAATACAATAATGCATGAATCACATCAATTGTTCAACACAAGATATTACGTGGGAACCCATACGGGAGAAAAACTAAAAAAAATATTTTTCAACTATAGTGTCAATGCAAGTCACAAGTTCAATATACATAAGATTTTGTAAGCACTGACCTACAGGAAGCACCAATCCCCTGATATTTATAGGCACCAATTTGAAGGGGACTCCAATTCCCACATATGCAACTCAGACCAATTTGAAGGGGACTCCAATTCCCTCATATGCAAGCTCAGACCTCTAGCAGCCAATTAGATCCATTTTTCATTAAGTGAAATGGTTCCTTTGCAGATGAAAATTTTGTAGATGTTAAGACACACAGAAGCATAACCATCATGAATTGATTGAGGAGAGAATAGGACAACTGAATAGTATATTGACGTGAAGTAGAACTAAGAAAAATTTGATGATAAATTTTAGTTCAAGGCTAACTATGTAAATCAATTGAGATATGGAATTGTTGCAAACATGAGAATTGTTGATACAAAGCATAAAAGATTAACAATTGTGTGTGCAATATTTTAATTAAAAATTGTCGTGGATTTGAGTTTGAAAATGAATGAAAAATGGATCTAATTGGGTGCTAGAGGTTTGAGCTTGCATATTAGGGAATTGGAGTCCCCTTCAAATTGGTGCCTATAAATATCAAGGGATTGGTGCTTCCTGTAGGTCGGTGCTTACAAAATCTTATGTATATTGAAGTTGTGACTTGCTTTTACACTATAATAAAATATATTGTTTTTTAGTTTTTCTCCCGTATGGGTTCCCACCTAATATCTTGTGTTGAATAATTGATGTGATTGGTGCATTATTGTATTATTGATTGTATTTGATTGGTTAAATAATTGTGATTTTTTTTATAATATGTCTCCTTTCCCTTTCTCTTCTCACAATATTACTTTGATTCCCAACAAATTTGATATCTCATTAACCATAACCTTAACAATATTATATTATTATTATATTGTCAACCTTTTTTTATTCTTGCAAAAGGTACATCACTATCAATACCTCCCAATAACTTAAGACTAGCATAGTGATATAAATTAAATAGCTAATAAAGTCATGCATCAAAATACTTCCCTCATAGTACGTCTCACATTGTCAAATTATATATATTCTTTGATTTGTGACTACTACTATAAATATTCTAAAATATTATATCAAAGTTAAATCATACCATCCAACTAATAATTTTATTGATAAATTAAATTAAAACTCCTAAAAAACATTTCAAAATAGGGACACCAAATAACACAATTACACACTACATTCCATGTATTTAATTCACGCTCTAAAATATAATATTTTATATATATATATATATACTATATATATATATATATATTATATATATATATATATATAGGACACACACACACACCACACAACCTAAATAAAGATGAAAACATTTTCTTCATTATACATCTCATAATTGCTAAAATTTTAAAAAAAAACCTTGAAAATTACTAATTATTTAATTTTTGTGTTAAAATTAATATTATTATTAATAAAAATAATAATTTATAGTTAAAACATACACACACATATATATAAACTATAGAACAAGATTCTTAAGGATGGAAATTTAGCCCTATTTTATCATGGAGATTCTTAATTTCTAAATAAATTTTGTAATAATATCATGGACCAATACCATGGATTCTCAATAACACATATTCAAAAAATCATGGTTCACTTCATATGACACTTGTTTATATGATATTTATTTAGTTAATAAAAAAAAACAAAACAAAACAAAACAAAAACATAATTAATTTAGAGAAAATTCTCAAATTTAATGTGCATATATTATTATGGGGAATATTCTAAACATTACTAATAATATTTAATAAACACACCTAATTTGTACAACAACTAATCAACTTATAATAAACAAGTGCTACATAGTCGCAGTCCCCCGCTTAGTTTAATATAGCTTAAAATATTTTATATTTTATTATTAATTTGTAAAAGTATATTGGTAAGGTTTTTAGCGATGTAATAAAGAATTTGAATAAAGTTAATAAGATATTTATGGTGACCATTATATCATGTTGATGGATTCACCTTTGATGATTTATAAAAAAAATCCAAAAATTAGGCATGGATAAAATATATCATCTTTTCTTATGAACCTAAATAGGTCCATTTAAACTCATTATCCAATTATTTAAACCTCTTTTTAAAAAAATAATAAAATGTTTTTCAAATTAAATCTCATATAATATATGGAAAATAAAAACTCAATAAAGAATTTGTATGTCAAAATTGCAGCTCAATTTAAAATAACAAATTTGGTAAATATTATGAATTTTTCTCTCTAGATTACCTCTTATCTCTAAGAATCAAACTCGTTTATTCATAAATACTCAAAATTAACT
Organism: Pinus taeda; assembly: GCA_000404065.3. Lineage (NCBI taxonomy): Eukaryota > Viridiplantae > Streptophyta > Pinopsida > Pinales > Pinaceae > Pinus > Pinus taeda. The sequence goes on along the minus strand of APFE030397047.1, from coordinate 24,017 downwards.
CACAATAATTTTTAAAATTTTAATATTGATATTAAAATAAAATAAGTAAAAATTGACAATTATTATATTAATCTTCATCTTTTTCTAAAATAGTGGTGACTCGTAAATAAGAAGATTAATAAGTAAAAATTGACAATTATTATATTAATCTTCATCTTTTTCTAAAATAGTGGTGACTCGTAAATAAGAAGATTAATATGCAACGTTGTCTTATTATGCAATAAGTAAATAAGAAGTTTAATATGCAATGTTGTTGCTCAGTACCTGCCTCTTATGCAATAAGTAATTGACAACTAAATTAAAATAAAAGCAATAAGATGGCCCAAAAATTTTCTTTATTGAAATCATTATTCAAATATCATTATTCTAGTAACTGGAACTATGTGAGAAAACTAAACTTGGATTTGAATCATGATAAGTTTTAAGCGCTCCATTTTTGGATGGAGTAATATAGTGATTAATTTATATATTTTTTATGTTTCAAATTTTTTATTTGAATTATTAATTTGAACTTTATTGTATTTATAAGGTGATAAAGTGAAATAATTTTATTCATGATTTCAAAAATATTAATTGAAATATTAAATTTTGTTAAAGTCCATGTGAGTATATTAATTAAAAAAATAATGTCCCCGCTACTATATATAAAAATAACCTCATTGATATTTATGATGCATTTAGAAGTTCTTTTAAGTTTTGCAATTTGAAAAAGACTTATACATCTAGGAAATTTCTCCCTCTAGTTCTATGTTAAATATAATATTAAAAGGTATTTACAATTCAAGAAAAATTTACACCTTGAGGAATTTGTTTTTTCTCATTTTATGATATATACTATAAAAACTTTCTTCTAATATAATAATAATAAAGTTTATAGCTATGATCTATAAATTTTAGTAAATGTTAGTGTCTCATTAATTTATATGAAAACAATATAGTAGTACTAAACATCACTCAATTTTATTTAGGATAAAATATACTTCAACAAAATAAGGTATATAAGATAATCTTTTATCATATACACTTAATTTTCTTTAGGATAAAATATACTTCAATAAAATAAGGTATATAATAAGGTATATAAGGTAATCTTATATCATATAGTAACAGGTATAGCTAAGACCCTTATTTTCGCTATATAGCTTATATAATAAAGTTCATTGTATATGAATCTACATTGCAAAGTAAACTGAATGAGTTTTCACTTTATATCGATAAATAAATAAAATGAACATTTTTTTTTCTTATATTTGTTAATGAAATTTATAGTCCTAGTTATATTATATATATATATATATATATATATTAAAAAATTGTTAAAAATAGCAAGAACATTCAAGTTGTTGTTCAAAGAAACAAAGTTAAAGCTGACTTTCAAATTGAAAGTCCCACAAACTTAAATTTATTTACATATAAAATAAAATAATTTACATAAATTATGATAAATTTTTAATAAAATTATTATTATATATTGCAAATAATTTTACCAACTTTAAAATATTTCAATAATGGAGCTGAATTTCATAACATGTAAATTCTCTATATCACCCGCAAGTTTAACCAATATTGAAGTAGTTAAATAAATGTGAGCTATAAGGATGGAAAATGAACGTCTCTTGTCGAAATTGATTTTCTCATATAAAGTCTTTATTAAATAGTGTGTGGTTGAATTGTAGTATATGTAATTTGTCTATCCTATTTTTTTAATTACAAGGATTTTATTAAATATTTTAATTAAAAATGTCTTATATTTTTAGAATATCAATATGTTTTTTTCATCAAATTATTGATTTTTAGATATTTTTTAGCACGCCAACTTCATAAAATGTATTAATTTACAATCTTATTAAATTATTATTATACATGTCAAATTGAAATGTATATTATTGGTTGAATTCACATTATTTTCAAGCAAATGAGCTACAAGTGCTAGATGGATTAGGAGACGTATATTGATTATGTATGGTTAGTCTCTTCGTTATTATTGAGAATTTTGCTCATGTCTTTCAAGATAAAAGTTATAAAAATTATGAAAATCTAAAAAATTAAATAACTATACAACATTTAAATAACGTAGGCTCATAAAAATTTACACTCGAAAAAAATGGATCCCTTTAAACTTATATTAAGTCCATATTTAAAATAAACCTATATTAATAATAATATATAGAAAAAAAATATAATTATGCTAAAGGTTTTTAGATTACTCCAAGCCTTCGCCTGTATAAGAGAAGTGCCAAAATGTCTAATACATCAAATCATCCACTAGTCGTTTCAGTGCAAATGCATTTTGTTGGAGAAACTAAAAGAACCTCATATTTGCCTAAAGATGGAAGCCCCGAGTAATAAAATATAATTATTATAAAAAAATTAAAATATAAATAAACATGATATTAATGTTTTTAAAAGTTCATTTATAACAGTCTGAACAGTTCGGTAGCACATTTTTTTCATCAGATTATCAAACGATATAAAAACATCACAGTTAAGATGCATTCTGCAGAAACATTACTAAACTCTCAGCCAAGAGCAACAAAAATAAATATTAATAAAAAATTTGTAAAAAATAAAAGCGGCAGGATAATAAGTAAGTATACACCGCAATTGTAGTTTTAAATTTTGTGAGTTAATGAGCACACAAATCTAGTGATGTAAGCATACAATGATCCAATTTTTCCAACGACACTGAACATAAAAGTATGTTTCCCTTGTTCATCGTCGTACAATAGTCACACATACGAACAGATACATATATTGAATTTGAATGACAATCTCCAAACCAAGAAAATTATTTTTGCTAAAGCAGTTGTTATTAATGAGATTTTTTGGAGTTTTTTTGGTGAATTTTTCTGGTCAAATTTCTCTAAAATTTGGCAGCAATTTATTGGAATCGCAAGTATTTTTCATATTTATTTTTACAGTTTTTTCTTACCAAAAAATTATGTTTTCAGGTTTTTTATTTTATTGTTACAGGACACTTTCATGAGAATTTGTTAAGTAAAATCAAGAGAGTTATTCTAAAATTATGAGAGAGGACCTTGGAGACACAACACAAGGACCACCTTAACCATAAATGCTATTGCAAAATTGTTATTCCCTCTCTGTGATAAAGTATTCAATATTGTTTTTATTTCATATAAAGATTAATTTTACATAAAGATTAATTTAGATAAAGATTATTTTTATTTTTTTAAAACTAAATTTTTTAGTTTTTACAATTTTTTTCGAGGTTATTTTGTTTGCATGTCATTATTTAGAGTTAGGTTTAAAGATTTATAATCATGGTTATTCTCATGTTGTTTAGGAGGTCAAAACTTACTACTTGGTAGTATATAGGGACATTAGTTATCACATAATATGTAATGTTGCTCCAATTATCATATGAATAGAAATCATTCAATTGACCACTTTATTAGACCATTGCAAATTATTAAAACTTTAGAAATGTGGATCTTAATTAGCTTGATACTAAACAAATTAAACAAGTTGCTCCAATTATCATATGAATAGAAATCATTCAATTGATCACTTTATTAGACCATTGCAACTTATTAAAACTTTAGAAATGTGGATCTTAATTAGCTTGATACTAAGCAAATTAAACAAATTATCGACCAATTTATTAGAGTTTTTTTCATATCTATTAGTTTAGTAAAACAAGGTAATCATCTAGCCATAAAGAATTTGGATGGAATCATAACTCAAAATAATAACCCTTCCATTTGTAGAGATGTAGAATTGTAATATGATCACCAACAAAAACATAATGAGACAAGATGAAATGAAATGAAAAACTATGATTTTAAAGAATGAATATTTATCTTGTTTTCCAATTTTCATAAAAACAGACTCAAATTGTGGTGGGTAAAGATTATATTGTAATAATGTGCTTTGTAAGCACATTCAACATAAAAACATACACAAATCATGATGGATAAATGTTGTATTATAATAATGTGATCTACAAACACATTCAGTTACAAATAATTGGTTTTATAATAAAATTATTTGGAAACTTGAGTAAAATATTAAATTCTAATGTTGATGCATTACCTTACATTCTAGTCTATAAGGATGAAACTTGCAAAAAATTCATTAACATAGACCCCTCTCGTGAAAGAATCAAGCCCATATAAAGTTAGATATCATGTTTAAAATGAAAAACCATTATAGCAACCAACAAATTATGCAAGTTTCTTTTTATTAATGTGAGTTATGTTTGGTTTGTGTACTTAAAAGTATAATTTCTTATCCTATTTTAAATTTCATTCACGATATTTTTAAATTTCATTCATGATATGTTTCTTTGTAGTGGGTTGATTGGAATTAACAAGGTACTAATAGTCTTACTTTTAGCTAAATTCTTTCAGGGTGGGGTGTAGTGTTATCAAATATTTGAAACTAAAGAAGTTAACTCAATTAGTTTTTACCAATATTTTTAAGGATTTAATTAGTTATGTGTATGAATGTGCCTAGTTTATACTCTCATAATACAAATGTAAGAAAATCTCCCTTAAATTCCTCGAAAAGAATATATATATTATATATATATATATATATATATATATAATATAACTTGGAAGGAAAGCACACCTCACAATACAAATTAGGTAAATCATTGGTTGCCTAAGCGACAAGTGAATCAAAGAGGACAAACTCGTGATTAGTAACAATTAGTAACAATATCAAATAACTTTCACTTGTGGCTCTAGACCACCTGAGCCCTTGGAATATATATATATATATATATATATATATATATATATATATATATATATATATAATATATATATATATATATATATTATATATATATATATCGATGAGAGAGAGAGAGAGAGAGAATGTATACCTCCATAAATTCCACTAAATCAAACCATCAAATCCCACCCAAAAAAGGTCTAATTTAGCCATAATCATAAAAATATAGTATTATTGTTATATTGCCACATATATTTTTTTTTTGTAAGCAAATGTATCTACTTTATGCTAACAAGCAAAAATTTACATACTTTAAATCACTTTACATCCAAGAGTGCATTGTCCTTTTCAAGATGGGAACTGACGGGATCTGCCCCAAGAAGGAGAAACAAGAGCCTAGAGGTCTTAAAGTTTTCAAAAGACAGTTGAAATTTAACTAAAAACGTGCTCCTAAGATCTAGCATTACATAGCTTTTGCATGAGAAATCAAAATTGGTGTGAAGCGAGCCACAAGGCTCTATGGCACAGGTCTGCCATCCAGACAAAAATGAATACTAAGGGGGCCTGCTGAGACGCCAGACTGCATTGGGAGAACCAACCTAAAAGTCACCATAATTCCAATGAGCTAGATACTTCCACATTGAAATTGCAAGGTTGCCACACTGGTGCCACATTGCACTTGGGCGCTGCCTTGAACCTGCATGTTGTCAGTGCCTGTCAGAAGCTCGTCAAGAATGTAGCAGTCATAGGGACATGGACAAGGAGGGGATGAGGGAGCGTCGACCACTAAGGGGACAAGAGCATGGGAGGGAGGGAAATGGGTCATATGAGTGTAGGGGATGGGTAAAGAGGAGGAGTCGAAAGGAGGGGAATGCAAAGGGGAGGAAGTGGGAGAGGAGGAAGGGATGTTTGGTGGAAATTCGATGCAAAGGACTCTCGCAAGCCATCTGATCGAGGAGAAAGGGTGGATTTGGTGGGATGAGAGCTCGACTATCCAGCTAGAGGCCTGCAACCTCTCCTGAGCTCTTTCCTTGGGTTGTCAAGCAAGGAGGTTCTAGACATCCCATAGTGTTAGACGACTTTTGCTAGTCTTCGGCACCTCCATAGCAAGAACATCTTTACAAATGGACTCTGGTATACCAAATCGAACATTGCAATAATGGTGATATCATCAAAGGTGGTGGGGAGGCGCCCTCGACCTCTCCTTCTGTCAAGGCATCGACCCCCCCCCCCTATCATGGTTCATTTTCTGATGGTAGTAAAAAAGGGTTGTAGTGCTGGAACTAGAGGGAGCGCTGGAGGGAATGGAAGACATAGAATGAATATTGGAGAAGGGAATTTTCATGGCTTTAGATAGTTTATTGCAGGGGCGATGGAGCACAGGAGCTTGGTACGTAGACAACCGGAGCCAGGGGGGAGTAATAGCTGAGACTGCCACTTGGTGAGGGGTGTGAGCCAAGTGGAGGCTACTGACGAGGGGTCTTGTGAAATGTGTCGAAGGACTTGAGAGCACCCAGTTTCAAGGATATGCTTACAAAGAGTTCATCGCTATGAACACCTCCCAATAGATGGCTAATAAACACTGGCATCGAAACACTTACGTCATGATACATCTCAGAGTTAAAACTTAAAGTAACAAAAAAAGCATAATTTAAAATTTTATTTTAATTTTTATTATTATCATTATTAATTATAAAAAAACTAATATATACTTAAACATATATAAATTTAGAAAAAACATGTAACAATATTTTTAACCATGGAGATTCTCCTTCACTTAACTATCGAGATTCTTCACTATAAATAGACTTTGTTACAATACCATGAATCAAGACCATAGCTTTCTAATACCATAACTCATATTCATATGATGTTTTTCTCTTAATTAATCAATTTAATAAAAAAAATGGGCATAACTATTTTTAAGATAATTGTCAACCCTTAATTTGTGATTATTATTTAGAATGTTCTAAAATATTCTAGAGAAGCTAAATCCCTATCATCCACCTAATAATTATTGATAATCGTGTCCAGCACTCCCTAGCCAAGTAGATAGAGATGCTGTAATGTAATATAATCTAAAAATTTAACTAGGTCAAAATAAAATAAAAATAACCTTGAGTTAAAATAAAAAATTTATGTTATTATTTTTATTTTTATTAATTTTTGTTGGGTAGTTAAGGTAAACTTGATCCCGTCAAGTTATTGGTGGTTTTTGAGCTTCAAGTATTGAACTAATTTTGAGCTTCAGGTATTGAACCATTGTGGTAATCATGTTGAATATAGCCTATTTAAAGTGGTAAATTAAATCCACCTAAATCTATCTTAATTCCAAATCTACCAAAAAAAATCAAATCTCTTTCCATCTTAACATATTAAATCAAATTTGATTTTTCGAAGTCTAATAAACCCAAAATTAAAATAATTATAAAATAATTAAATTACAATTAAAAAAATCCTATTTTCACCGTAAACACATATCCGCATCATTATACATTACGTAATCTTCATTTACATTTCTGGACGGCCTACAAACTTTTAAAAGATATGGTATTCATTCAATATGTATACCTGGCAATTTGTGCAGAAGTGACTACCTACTAAGAATCCTATGGCTTCGAGAGTGTGTGCATATACCCACACACACGTGGCAATTTACTAAGCTCTTATAGTTTTAAATCCTGATGAGTTAATAAGCACATAAATTTAATGATGTACTTATACAATGATCCAGCACATAAATTTAATGGTGTACTTATACAATGATCCAGCACATAAATTTTACAATGATCCAAGTTTTTCCACGTCACTTTTATCTAAACTTGAAAATGAACCTGAAAGAATAGCATGTTTCCCTTGTTATTCATCGCCGTACAGTAGTCAACCACATGGACAGATACATATATTGAATTTCAATGACAATCTCTAAAGCAGCAAATCTATTTCTAAATTCTAACACACAAAATCTTAAACGAACGGAACAACCATAACGATATCTTCGACTCCGCTCTTCGTGAGACTCTTGTCGTCTCTAACTGGCGTGCAGTTCGAATTTGCGGTGACAGTTATGAGGTGATGGTGGGGACCATAGGTTGGGTCATCACTTTGGTTTTGGCAATGGACGTGGAGATTGTTTGACGGGCATGAGCGGCGGAAGAGCATCAAGAGAGCCTTCTTTATTGGCGGGGGAGAATTAACGGAATTTTGATAGTTTCATCAATCTCCCTGAGGAGAAGGAGCGGAGATGGGAGGCACTGGAGAAGAAATAGCAGGGGAGACGTGAGGCACCGGAGAAGGAAGAGGAGCGGATTTGGGAAGAGGAGGAGGAGCGAAGGCGAGAAGCGGCGGAGGTGGAAGAGAAGCGGAGACAGGGGGCACCATAGGAGCAGCAGCGAAGACCAGAGGAGGAGGAACGGAAATGGGAGGGGCCAGAAGAGGAGTAGACGAGGCGGTAGGAGGATCGGTGGCGGGAGGCACCAGAGGAGGAGCAGCGGAGGCAGTGGGAGGAGGAGAAGCAGAGACGGGAGGCATCGGAGGAACATAGTGGGGAGGAGGAGCAAAAACGGAAACAGGGGCTAACGAGGGAGGAGAAGCAGTGGAGACGGGTGGAGGAGAAGGGGAGATTGTATGCACTGGAGGAGGAGGAGCAGAGACAGTGTCTGGGGGAGGAGCAGTGGAGACGGGTGGGGGAGGAGCAGTGGAGACGGGTGGAGGAGGAGAAGATGAGACGATGTGCATCGGAGGAGGAGAAGCGGAGACAGAACGCAGGGGAGGAGGAGGAAACGCGGAGACAGAACGCAGGGGAGGAGGAGGAGTGGCCATAGTATGCACCGGTGGAGGAGGAGCAGATTTAACGACGATGTGCGGAGGAGTTGCGGTGGAGACAGGTGGAAGAGGGGAAAAGGGGACGGTGTGCACTGGAGGAGGAGGAAAAGCGGAGACAGAACGCATGGGAGGAGGAGTTGGATATGATGGGTGCGGGGAAAACGTGGCCAAAGGAGGCGGTGTGTGGTGTGTTTTCGGGCAGTCGTGACTAGGAAATATGCAATTATATGGAGGGGGAGGAGGCCTCATATTGTGCTTGGGATGGGAATGGTATGGAGATGGAGGGGAGTTGGGTTGTTGATGATGAGGAGGAGGGGGTCTCATATTGTGCTTCGGATTGGGATGGTATGAGAATGGAGGGGAATTGGTGCGATGATGGTGAGGGGGAGGAGGAGGTGGTGGAGTTCTCCTATTGTGTTTGGGATTGTGATGGTATGGGTATGGGAATGATGGGGAGTCGGTACGATGATGATGAGGGGAGGGAGGAGGTGGCGAACTCACATGGTGCTTGGGATTGGAATAATATGGGAATGGTGAGAGAGGGGAGTTGGTGCGGCGATGAGGGGGAGGAGCTGCTCTGATACTGTGCTTCGGACTGGAATGATATGGTGGGGGAGGGGTGTTGGGGTGACTATGAAGATGCCATTGCCAATTAGCTACATCACTTTCTTCATATATTGATGCTGATGATCCTTCAACAACTGCGGCATAGATTATTACTGGAAGAAGAAGATAAAACAGGCGCACGCAAGAGATTTCGAAGTGCAAACCCGCCATGATGAATGCCTACAGCTCTATCTATTTCTTCAAACTACCAACAACACTAGACACATCTTTCTCTGTGTTGGTTCTTGGCGTGAGGAAGGATGTTGTAGTTGAGACGGAAGGCAACTTATATAGAAGTAGCGGACCTGATCGTCTCACCCTCCATAGTCATTCACCAACCACACTCACTCTGATAGTCATTCGCCAACCACACTCACTCTGAAGTCGTCGCCAGTCCCCTCATAACCCTGGACTACACGTCAGACTTTGATTAAAATATTCATACGTTGACGGGGCGGCGGCGCATCAACACAAATTCAGTTGAGAATGAAGCTTAGTCAAATTACTGTATATTGACTAAGAGGGTGGCGAACTTTGTGAAGTGAAATTAATGTATTGGTCAAACCTAAATGTCCATAAAACCTAACCCACTCATAAATCTAGTATCTCGGAACTGAACACAGACCAGTTTAAAGGTTAAATATTTTATAATGTATAATTGTAGTATCCCGGAACTGAACACAGACCAGTTTAAAGGTTAAATAATTTATAAGGTATATTATTAATTTAATAATATTAATAAAAAAAAATTTATTGGTTGGTATAATGGGATGTTATTTTTTATCTAATTTCAAATTTTATATAAGATATTATTAACCTTTTGAAATAAACCCATTCTTTTGAAATCTTGACTTTTCCTAAATCATAAAATTCTCTTAGCATTATATGGTTACAACTAAATTTGATCTTGGATCCAACCTAGATTCTCCAACTAATTATATATTCACCACACTAAAAAAACAAACACAATAAAATAAAATTTAATTAATTTAAATTTACTCATTCACCCTTACAAACATATATTACTTTATTTAAATCATAAATAAGGCTAACGGTTTAATTTAATCTTATTATTTTTCACATATTTTAGGTTGCATATTACGTGTCCCCATCCTGCCTTATTAGTCACTAGCTTTTAAGTTCAAGTTTCCTCTTGTATTTGAGTAAATCGATTTTTATCAATATTTACATTATTTTTGTTAACTAATAGTAAATTATGATGTTTTATGAAGTAAAAAAATATTTTTATGAGATAAATTTAAGGAATATATTATATATTTTTTTCTAAACTATTTAAAATAAATTAACATTAAATTGTTAATTCTTAACATTTTATGTTATAACATGAATTGATTTATATAGTAATTGTTATGTGTAACTGGAACAATGGCTCATTGTGATTGTTTGCATGTTAATCATTTGTCATGATTCTTACCACTACTAGAACAACATTATCACTCCTAATCATAGGATCTCCTCCATTATTTAACTATTCACTTAAATATTCATAATAAATTCCATAATAAAGTTAACTAAGAGATACATCATCTAACTATTCACTTAAATATTCATAATAAATTCCATAATAAAGTTAACTAAGAGATACATCATCTTGGATTTCCAATTGGCCCTCAAATAATATGAATAATCATTACTAAGAAAACAATATCATAGTATGTACTTCACTTTTGTAAATTAAAAAATGAATTGAATCCATTTTACTTATTTTAAGGTTACACATTTTTCCTTTTGAAAAATCTCTTTTATAAATAAATAATAAAAAGGGAATAAATATTTTTATTTACTTGTTTCTTTAACTTCTATTCTCAAAACTTTTAATGCATAGTTAGATTAACCGGTATTCTCAAAACTTTTAATGCATAGTTAGATTCATCTATGAAAAATAGGTTAACTTACCTAAGTCTAAAGAGAACCCAATATTTTCTTATTGCTTTTATTATTTCATTCTTTATTTATGAAACGCAAGTCAGATGGTCACAGCTCAGTTTCTCCCTGCACATCTCTGCCCACCATCCAATATTGAATATGCCTTCCAAAACCTGCACAAAAGCCTATCACATGTCCATCTCCTGCATATGTTACATATACGAGCTAGATTCAACCTAATGTCATCCCTTATGACTCTGCTTTATACGCTTTATTCAAACTATAAGGCCAACACCATCAAAGTAACCAAAGTCGGATATCTCGAAAGTTGCGTGTAAAAAACAAATACAAGTCTCCGTGATTTAAGAACCGTGATCTTTCACTTTTAAGACTTTCTCCTAGCGTCCTTTGATGAGTAAAAACAATGTTTTGACGAGAAAAAAAATGTTTTAATAAGAATCGATGCACGGAGATTAATGAAAATTGTGAAGAGGCAATAACTATTATTTCATCGATAATATGTTGTTTTACACTACCTAAGTGCTACATTAATGAAAGGCTGTAACTTTCATGATCCTAACCACAAATTTGAATCCCTTTACATCATTATCAATTAAGATGTTTGATAGTGAAAAGTTGAATCTATTAAATATTTTGAATTATATGTATATTTATATAAATTTGAATTTAGAATTATATTAAATGTTATATAATTAAATCAATAAAGAGGAGGTGGATGGATGTAAAATGGACACCTCTTTAATAAGAATGTTTATGGAGGGATGAACATGAAAGGAGTTAGGATAATTTGCTATAATGTATAATATATTATTTTAAATAATTTAAAGATAATATATACACATTGAATACTAGATTAAAGACATTAGCGACAACATATCTAATTTATTTCAAGTGTTAGCAAGATGCATAGGGAATACAAACAACAATACACTGCCATGCAAATAATACTCTCCAAGCTCATAGAAACACTTAGAAAATGCAAATGTTTTCTAAAAGATATATACAGTGTTTTAATGCCTTACATTGTATAAATTTTCGAGGTAATTTTTCTTTATGAAATTTTCTCAAAATAGTCTTACTTGCATCACTACTTTGGTCACTGCCAACAACATTGTTGTTTTAGCTTTGTAATGGAGTCTCTTTGCTCCTTCCAAAGTTTATGTTAGATTGTTATAAAACCTTATAATGTCGTGTCAAATAAAAATTTGCTTTTCCACTAGGGTAAATAGGGCACCAGAATAAGGTACATTAACCTAATTAACTACAAGTGAAGAAATAGAGAACTCCCAAGGATGAATGTAGTAGCTATGTTAGTTGAATTTATCAATAGGAGATATGCAACAAGAAGGACCCAAAGCAAAGGGAAGGTGTTTTTCGATAGTGGCACTTTTAGGTAGCGTACACCTAAAAGTAAGAAGGCAAAATCCAACAAATAAGAAATGTAGTGAGTGGGGAAATGAGACTACCTTATGGTGTGGTCTCCTTGGATCTCTATTTTCCTTTCTTCTTCATTTCACCAAACAAAACAACGATCTCCATTTTCCTTTCTTCTTCATTTGGCCAAACAAAACAATCTAGTGTAGATGATCTCTTATATTGAATTTGATACATTCACAAAAAAAATATGAAACTCTCCATTAGAATTGAACTCTTTTAGTTGTTTGTTCTACACAGGTGTAGAAAATTAAAATGAATATTGAAAATGTGTACCAACACTAAAAAATACATTTTAATTGTGATTTTAATTTTGATTTTAATATACTTAAATATGTGAAATACATATTAAAATAAACTTAAATTATATAATAAACACAATAATATTTAATAACATATATTTAGATTCATAATAAAATTTTCTCACTGCAATCCTACATTAAATATGGAAAGTTATGTTATTCATACCTTGAATACTAAAAAATGATTTAGGAGTATATTGATTACATGTTTAGGTTAAAGAAAGAACCATTTGAGGCTGTTGACCTGATTTATATGATTATATATTTTTGATATAATAATTATTTTATTATTATTCTCCGTAAATGCCAAAATTATATCCTATTTTGGAAAGTATGGGAAACCACATCCTTCTCGATCAGCGTATATATACATCTCAATAAAATTGAAAATCGGTAAGTATAATGTGTTAAGTCAACGGAGGGGCATGAAGCGAAACCATGACCGAGTTAAATTGATTCCCCTTTTAACGCCTGCAAAAATATATTATTTAGAAATGCGGAGTGAATGCATCACTTTCCACCCGTGTGCTAGGCTAAGTTTCAATGCTATTAAAGAATTACATGGGGGCACTGACTTACAACTGAGCAGCTTCCACTTGTGTGATTATGCAATTTTAATTATTTGATGACGTTGTCATAGCGTCATAGTTAGTCGTGCTTATCTCACGTGCGTGTAATTCCCAACAAATAACATGTTTAGCCCTAGGGACGCCATTGTGGCCAGCCCAAACCGTTTGAAATTGCTGAGTAATTTATGTGTATATCGGCAAATATATATGGTATAGATTGTATTAGTTTTCAGTCTGGCTGAGTAATTTATGTATACGTCACGCAAATAGTTATTGTATATATTGTATTACATATCCTTTATAACGTGGAATGATGAGTAACATTGAACTTTAGATTTTAGTATAAATTGGCGGGATTAATCAAATTAGTATTCCAAACTTTTTTAAATATGAAAATATGCCTAACATCCAAGAAGATAAGGCTAGTAATTTAGTTCGGAAAGTTGTTAAATTTATCTTCATGTATTTATTTGGGAACAGAAGTTTTATAATTTAAATTTAATTATCAATAATTATTAAATGAATGGTAAGGATTTAATTTTTATACAATGTTGGAATATTCATAATAGTATTTATAAATAAAAAGGTTGAAATTTATTTCCAAAGTAATTATTCATATTTTATCATTTTTATGTCATATCAACAATCATCATTGTTTTTTAAATATATGATATTTAAAAGTCATGATATTAGCCCAAAATATGATATGGTAAAACGGAGTCCTCTAGTTAAGAATTTTATTACATGCTTTTTCATATATATATAGATAGATAGATATATACGTGCAATATGAGATGTCTAATTAAACGAGTGTTGTAGGGTAGCATAATCTTGTCATTCAAGTGAAAATTATGTTTTCAGACAAATTGCAAATTGATATATGAAACGGAAAAACTCCATTTCTATTGCAACCTCACCATATATATATACGTACAATCTGAGATGTCTAATTAAACAAGTGTTGCAGGGTAGCATAATCTTGCCATTCAAATGAAAATTATGTTTTTAGAAAAATTGCAAATTAATAATCTTGCCATTCAAATGAAAATTATGTTTTTAGAAAAATTGCAAATTAATACATGAAACGGAAAAACTGCATTTCTATTACAGCCTCACCCTTTAGACAAATATACAATCATAATATATGAAGACACCTTAATAGTCACAAGTGTCCTTATTTATTTATTTTCTTATGTCACATGCCTCTAGGTGATGTCATGGATAGTTGATTGGGATGTGTTTATTTAAATTGTGTGGTAACATCTCATTATTTATTGTTTGTATTGGTGCACCATTGGATTCAACAGCTACACTTTCTTTTTGTCCACGTTCAACAATGTTGGCAATGCTCTAAGGGGATCCAAAAAAAAGCTTCGTTGCTCTTTTGAAATCATATAATCCATCATATAATATGACCATGCTTAGCGTTTTATAATGAATAACCATCTAAAATATTTCAACACTAGGTTTCAAATTGAAACGAAGATATAACTTTTTGAAATCATATAATCCATCCTATAATATGACCATGCTTAGCGTTTTATAATGAATAACCATCTAAAATATTTCAACCCTAGGTTTCAAATTGAAACGAAGATATAATTAGTTGGATGTAGGCATAGTGCAAGGATTTTCATTGTTAAGAGTCGATAAATACTATCTATGCTTCGAATTTTAAATTCAAAATGGAGCATACCTCTATGAATTATGGCAATGTCCTTGGATAAAGAATACCAATTTGTGACACACCTAATTAATTATTTTTAACAATTCAATTTGAATGATCGGGCCACAAGAATAACGTCCATTTTTTTTATAATAAGAAGATGTGTTGGAAATTAGATCATGAGTGGTATCAACAAAGCAAAGTTGAAGAGGTCCAACTAGAAAAAAAATAGAATTTTGAGCTCTTGGATGTGTATGAGGAAGGTTGCTTTCATAGGGAACCATTTTAAATCTTGCTACATATAATCTTTATGTTTTATCAATAATAATCATATAACACTACTAATTATATATACACAAAATTTATAACCCAAGAGAAAGATTAGAAATGAATGAATTGATTCTATAAATATACATAATATGAATCAAATGAATATTACCAGAGTGCAAGAAATTTTGAGGATTGATTGCTGCTTGAATCCCACCCGAGTCATTACTAACATCTCCATTTCTGAAAATTTGTTCAAAACACAAAGAGAACAATATAGACACATCAAATGGCTCGAAGATCGATATGAGAATTTTAAGGTCATATCCACCTCCAAACTGAAAACTACCAGAGTGTCTTGGTTATGGCCTTCTAGACCAAGTGGGAGATTGTAATGTTGTTGCATTCTCCATTACTGCATAAAATGTTGCTCCGGGATTCCCGTCGAGTTTGCTTTCACATGCATAATTTCATAAACAAGAATGATCACAAGCCTTTCTCATATCCTACCCAAATCTAGTGCACAAACAAGATCTCATACCTCCAATTTCTGCCTCAAATCCTATTCACTTAATTTAGAAAGCACATAACTTAAAAGCAACACTCGACATGTATGTTTTTGGCCTAATGGATAGAAAAATGATAATGTAATCTGCTGTTTTCCATACAATTAGGTAAATTATGAAAAAAAAAAATCTCTTTTCATGGAGAGAAAAGTGTCAGATAACTAGATTAGTAACAAATTCAAAGTAATGAGTGAATTTCTAGATGATAATCAACATTATTTAAGGACACACATTAATTGGAAGCATTAGCATGTCAAATTGTAAAACATGATAACATATGAAATACTGCCGACATATCAGAGTTAGGAGATTTTATTAGTAAGACTGGGACAAACCATGTCAAGACTGAAATAAAATAACAATTTTTTGTCCAATCAAATATTTACAAAATAGTCTTTTAATTATAAAATATAGTATTATTTCTAAATTATAACATTAAATTTTACATAAATCAAAGCTAAATTAATATAACATTTTTTAAAAATAAAACTTTATAACATTTTTTAAAAATAAAACTTTATAAATACTAATTACTCTAGTATCTTATTTATTTCAACAAAATATCCATGTAAAAAAAACTATTAAATTAAATGAAATGGGAAAAGTAAAATGAAATATACCCATAAAAATAAGCTCTAAAATTTACCCATAAAACTAAGCTCTAAAACTTTCCCATAGAGCTTTTAGAGGAATACTAATTTCAATATTTCTCATTGTTTGAAATACATCAATTTATGCCTATTTCTAAATTTATTCAAAAAGTACATTTATATAAACAACAAATTCTTTATAAATAAAAACTTTATATTGAGTTCATCCATATAAATATACTAATTTAAAATGCTATTTTTATTATCAAGTATTCCAAATCAAACAACGAAGAGAGGTTATCTTAACAAATTACGCTTGCAAAAAAATATAAAAAATGATCACATACACATTTAAGCTAATGAGTATTAAGATTGTTATAAATAGATGTCTATACAATTCATGTAAAAAAGTTGAAGTGTGATTGGATAGTATAGATGGAATTAAGGTAAAATATTATCTAATGTCATATATGACGATAAGAGTAAGAGTTGCAACATATTATAGTTCTTTTTACTATTAAGTAATTGATTAAAGAAGTGTGAGGTTTATGTTTGGTTGTTATTTAAGTTCTAGCACTGATATTGACATTCGTATTATGACAAGGACTGTTTGTGTTATAATGTTGATAGGTTGATTTTCGCAAGATTTTTTTCTTTTTTCACACTCTATGCAATATATCAATGTTACATCTTTACCAAATGTCACCTTGTTTAGTATATTAATTGTCATTCTTGATATATGATTGACTTTCATGAATTCTTTGATAAACATATATTTCAAATATTTTCTCTTAATAGAGAGATTAATAGCGATACCTCTGCACTATGCATTTGTTTACATATATTTACTTCCACATTTGTTATTGTAATTGTTCTTTTGCATTCTGTAAGGCCTTTAAGATTTAATTCACTCTGCTTTAATGTTTATCTCCCACTCATAGGATTTTTAGCAGCAACTTAAATTTTATTTAAAGAAACAATGTGAGAGTGGAATAAGGAAGTGCGGAGAAGTAACAAACAAAAACCATTGTTACTTCACACAACAACCTCTTCTCAAAACTAGTTTCACTTTGGCTTCCTCCTCACACTGGTCACACTTCTGTGTTATTGCACCAGCGTCCACATGGGTTTTCGGTAAGCTATACACACAACTCCTACGAGTGATCCAACTCAACTCCTCAGTACTCGCATAGTCAGCTCTTGTTGATAGTGGATCAACACGCAACACTTACTTGTGAAAAAATGTAACATGCAACTCCTACACTCATAGTTTGCATGAAAAAACTCTCTACGCACTAGAGGATAGTAATCAACTTCACACTATTTTGTCTCTCATACAATTGTAACATTACACCTTGACAAAAGGATCACCCACAACCTCAACACAAGAGGAAACTCAGTCAAGCTCCTTTTCCTTCCATTTAGTGAGTTGATCTAGATATGTGGGCTCTCTGATCTTGGAAAAACTAGTCCACATGTTTTGCCAGGAGCCTTCAAGCACAATGACTTCAACTCTTCACTTCTTCGTTAAAAAAATCTTCTTCCTCTTATTTAAGAATTTGTAACAACCTACATGTTTCTCACAAGGTAGTTCCTTCGGAGAAAATTCAACTTTCCTAATGGATTTAAGATGCATGCTCTATCCATGTGGTCAATCCATTAGGCTCGTCACTTAATAACCATGCATCCACACAAAAAAAATCTTATGTGTTGGCGTTATGCCACACATTCCACTCATTTGCAAGCTTGATTTCAGATATAAATCATTAGCTGTAACATTGGACAATGACCTCATGAACATCAAACTTTGGACAACCTACTTTGAACAATGAACTTTGGATCCTACATCAACGTGATTCGCAAACAACACTAATTACTTACTCAAATCATGTTCACTTTAGCTATAACTGAAGGATATTGGAATGGTTAGTGGTGTTAAGGAAGGATTATGTCAACTTGCACAACTATGCATTATATATAGATATAGGAATTAATTGTTGGCAGAATACCCTTTCTCATTTGTATTCAACTCGTTTTTTGTCTATACGTGATTGTGGCAATATGGTAAGAACCATGTTTGATGAAGAATTAAAGGTTGAAGCTCCCATTGTAAAAGAAAGATATGAATCAGTTGGAATTTCTCTTGAAGAAGTATGTGATTTAGCAACAACTGATGTTTAAGAAGATGATAAAGTGATTGAAGAGTTTTTGATGACAATATACACTGATAGCATCATAATTGAAGACAACCTCCATACAGTGGAAAGGAAGATAGAGAAGAAAGAGGCAAAGAAGGAAGCTCTCGCTAAAGAGCATAAAAAAGATGATTTTAACATTGATTTTGAATACGAAGGTGTTCAAAATAATATGGGAGTATAAGTTGAAAGCAAAGTTGTTAATAAGTTTGATGCATATTTGAAGCTCATTAAAGAATGGATTCAGATACCAATTGAATAAATTGATGAGAGTATTAAAGAAACAACTGGAATAAAAGAATTAAAGGAAATGGTGAATGAGAAAAAGGAGCATGATTATAATTTTACATATAAACCTAATGATCATCTTGAGTGTGCATATTACAAGAAAAAGGCAACGATACCTGATGATGAAAGTGAAGATAAAGAGATGAATGTATTTGAAGACAAAAATGAAAGTATTGAAACAATTTTTCAACAATGGAGTCAAGAAGAGATAATATTCTGCTATCAATAAAGTTAGGAATATGAATCACAAGAAGCAAAGTGAAGAATACAATTTGAAGATGAAGATTTGTGGTCACAGTCCATGGTTGAATGAATATTTAAAGAAGAAGTTGTAGAAGACAAGATTAGATTAATTTTCGAAACAAATTCAAGATAGGTCAAAGACAAATTATAATAACATCAAGTGAAGAAAGTCTATAACAAGAACGAGAAACAAAGAATGAAGCAATTTAAAGGATATAAAATTTAGAGGAAACAAAATATAAAATTCAAAATTATCAATTTTCTGAGTCATTGTAAGCCTATCTGAGACATGTCATAGACCAACGAACATGTTTGAGTGATGATTGAGTCAATTTGTATTGTAAGCCTAGTAGGCGTAGTTAAGTTATGTTGAATCATGATTGACTTATGTTGAGTCATACAATCATAATCAAGGGGGAATGTTGGAAATTGTAATTACTCCCTCATGGCAGGTAGTCCAAATTTAGAGTGTGAGTTAACTAAATGAAGTGTGAGTTAGTTTGAGTTTAACCTCATATTTGATAAATTCGAAATTAGTGTTTGTTTGCATGTTGTAGTTATTTTGATCGAGTCACTAGTTGAAAATATAATACCCCATGATGGGTTCAATGTAATCAAATCCAACTTTGTGTGAACAATAGAGAAGAAAAACAACTCGTGCATTTTATGTGGGTTAGTTTTGTGTTTCTCCTCTCTTCTTTTCCATCCGATAGAACTCGTGATGCCTCAACTATTTTTGGCCAAGTCTAAATCAATCGGCCCAACATCTACCACTAGAAAATTCTAACTAGTGTTTATAGCCAAATGTTTTTCATTGGATTTTGACATAGGGAGGCCTAGGAGACTCAAACTCTAGAACTCAAAACCCCTCTTCAAGATTATTTTGTATCTTATACGTGTGCTGGGAAGGATTTATTATTCACAAAGATTTCTAGTGATCTGATTAGAGTTATTCTGTCATGATTAATGCGCTCTCTGTACTGACATTTATTGACATTTCATTTTTGAGAGAACATTAATAGACATTATTGTTTCCAAGTGATGTGGCATTTTTTAAGAGTTTCAGTGATTCGTGTAAATGTTCCTAGGATAAGTTGGCCAATATCCATATCATTTTTTGTCTTTGAATAGGGTTGGACTTCGTGCAACTATTTTTTATTAGAAAGGGATATGTTTCATGAGGGTACTGTATCACATGCACCACCTATTATGAAGGATTAATTTAAACATTCATAGCCTTAAATGATTCTATAAGCTCAAGAGATAAATAATAAAAACAAGGGGGCTTTGGAGTAGCTAGTTCCTGCATCAGAAAGAAAATAATGGCGAAGAGGAGATTTTCTTAACGACAACAAGCCTGTTGAAACACATGTTTAAGAAGCAGCACCACCAAAGCAAGCAATATTAGCAAAGTAAAATCTAGGAGCGGATTCAGAGCCTGTTGAAACACAAGTTTAAGAAGGAGCAGATTCAAAACCTGTTGAAACACACATTTAACAAGCATCAATACCTCAGATGGAAGTAAATAGCAGCTTCCCTCTATTCATCCTATAGCTAGAGAACCTATGTGTTTAGTGTTTTGAATAGAAGTAGAGTAAAAGCCATGAGCGGATTCAGAGCCTCTTGAAACACACGGTTAAGAAGAAACAATAGCTTAGATGGAAATAAATAGCAACTCCCCTCTGTTCATGCTATAGCTAGAGAACTTGTGTGTTTTGTGTTTTGAACTTGCATTATTAGTTGCCTGTGACTTGCGTTAGTAATTGAGCTTGAACCTGTATATTTTCAACTTGTTAAAGTAGATATAATTATCCATATTTTGAACTTGTTAAAGCAGATATAATTATCGAGCAACACTTCTTAATAAGGCAATATAAAAAAAAGGAAACAAAACAAAGCATTGGGAAATTGACATCTGAAAACACGTAGCCAAAATAATCTAAAATCCAATGGTGTGTAATGATCATAGGACCTAATTAATTTTTGAAACAGGTGGTTCCGAGTGTTCAAACACGTAGGGAACTTTCATGGGTCTCGCAACATGGCTCACACAACTAGGCTCTAATAATTAAGTACTCCTGGAAAGTACTACATCCCTCCCAACTCTCATCAATGATAACATGCACTATGTCTTGGCATTGCCCTTAAGGCACAGACTCCTGGGCACAGACTAATTTGCAAACACGTAATATGGGGTACATATAACTAAAAGGTCATGTCCTATTGGTCACATCCATCTAGTTACATACTGGAGATTCAAGCACGAACTATAGTTTCTTGCTACACTGACTAGCTCATATTGCCAACTGGCTACTACGACTTATGAGTGAGTGTACATCCAAATTGCATGCAGCCCACTTGTCCACTTTATTCAAATTGCATGCAACCTACTTGTCCACTTTCCCCAGGAAACTATGCCTCTGCCATCAACTGCTGCGTTCTACCATCTGTTGTTGCGTTCCCCAGGCAACTATACCTCTACCATCAGTTAAGAAAGATGACTGACTATAACTCTGAAGATGATGATTATTAGATAGATCTCTATCTAGTTCTCCTTCCTTATGACATTCATTATATTCCGTATGATACGAGAATCCAGTTCTCCTGATTGATTGCTTGTATTCTTGGCTTGGCTAGTTCATACACCAAATCCGATCTCCCTTACTGGTTGGTGTCAGAGGTCTAATCTTTCTTTTATTGCTTACAAGAGAATCCGTACTATCAATCATTCACATAAGAACAACTTGCATTCATCTCGCTCATAAGAGTCCTTGCCTTCTTCCTCCTTTTCTTATGGATGGAATCCTGGATAAGAACAAATTGAATCAACTATCACTCCCTTGCCGTCAGTATCTTTGTAGATATCATTTCATTACAGATTGGAGGATGTTTTTTTGCCTTATGGCTACCCAAAGCATAAGAATTACGATGCCATTAGTCACATGTATTAATTCTAGTTGTAAATCAAGTATATTTCATTGGTTTTTAGGTAAATAATTAGTTTTCTAACTCTAAACAGCAACGAACCTTTAGGACTCTAAGGTTTGTCAACTGGCATATCCCCGTATGCTCTTCAGCTTCGCACATCTAGCTATGTAAAATAGCTCCATAGATACTCAACATCTGAATCTTTGCCCAATTCTCCAACCCATGTATGCTCTCCAGTTCCGCACATCCATATGCGTAAAACTCCTCCAGATTAACCAATGTGTCCATTGTTGCTCTTCTGGAATTGTAATTTCTTTCAAATTCAGAAAAAGCAGGAATATTAGTTTGAAGCAAAAAATATTAGTTGCATCACAACTTTGTAATAGGTTCAAATTATCTAATTCATAAAAACAGAACATAGATTTCATAGCGTCGTGCTTTACTTAATGCAATTCCCTTCCAATCTAGTGATCATATGTCCCCCCAAGAGTCTAATATGTTGAGATGGAAGTAGTGTTTGGAAATTCTTCCTTGCCATTAGTGGTCAATGGAAATTAAAAAATTATTGCCAACAAAAGACAGGAGAAATTGGCTGGGCTTGAAAGCATTATTTTTCAACTGGATTAACATAGTCAATGTCTTTCTACAAGAGAAATGGGCTGCAAAGCATTATTTTTCAATTGTATTAACATAGTTAATGTCTTTGTTTAAATATTTCTTCCTTCTTTATAGAATACATGTTTACCTTGAAATTTGTCCATGATCCAACATGCTCTTGCATAATGAATAGGCTCGGTATACATTTATCTTGAATAAGGGATGGGCTGTTCCAGGGATGAAGCACCAACTCTTCCAGACAAAGAACCGAATGATCTTGGTGGGTTCTCCTAGAAAACAACAGCCACTATCGGTGTTCGACCAACTCTCGCTCTGTTCCTCCCTCCACCTGAAGACCCCATCCGCCTTCAAATGGAAATAAGAAGTAGTTAATATTAATATAGAGCCTGTTTCCTCCGATAGGTTCTCTCCCTATTCCAGTGAATTTGAACTCTTAATATTGTTAATGAAGAGTAGAGAAGAGGTGAAACACACCTAGTTTACACTTAAACTGAACGTTGGCACCTGTTACATGCCCACAAAAATCGTGGCAGGTGTAGACGTTGTGGCAGGCGTACATGTAACGGTGGTACATGATGTGGCAGGCGTTATGGCAGGCGTACATGTAACAGTGGTACATGATGTGGCAGTCATGTAGGCATACATATGCTATACATACGCTGTTGTAGTAGTGGTACATGTTGTGGAAGGCCTGCAATATAGTTTAGCAGTGGGAGTATGCGGTGGATAATAGATTTAGTTTAACACAAAATGTTTGAGCTTTATTGTTAACATTAAATCATTTCGTTTCAAATTGTTTCAAATGGTTGTTTCATATCTATTTTTACCCTAAGATTTGGCCTCATATCTCTCGGTATGGGGCCAAATAAGGCGATGAAAATTGAAACTGAAATTTCATTGCCTGTAAAAATGTTATGAAACCAGCTCAAGAAAAAGATAGAAAAGATAGATCAACGCCTTAGAATTCAGCCTCTTCGAGGGGGCAACCTCCTTTACATTACATAAATGAACAATTCTTTGTTGATTCAAATGACAAAACCTCCTTTCTATATATAGGAGTCTAAGGAGTCACGATATAACCCAGCCGACCTAATAATAATAATATAAAGCCACAAAAATAACAATAGAGGGATTCTATGGGGCACAGTAATAACAATATGCGGATAATAGGGGCACAACAATATTAATAAGGGGTATAACTACAATAATAATGGGGTAATCACTAGTATTATAGGGACCCAACATGACCCTCTCCTTCAAAAAAGTGTTGTCCTCAACGCTTGAGTAGTTCTGGATACTTCTGTATAAAAT
>APFE030397046.1:0-35875 GCA_000404065.3 Pinus taeda | reverse complement strand
AAAATTAATATAATCGAAAGAAAAGTAATAATACTAAATATAAAAAGAAATTAATGGGAGAGAAGGTGATGGTTGCAGTTGAAGCTAATGAAACGATCCATCACTTGTTGTTGCTTCACCCATACGACGATCATGAACACACGATGAACTAATTAAACAAAATTAAATAAAATGGAAGATGAAGTCGGCGATAGGGTTGGAATTTGGGTTTCTTTTTAGCTGTTAAGCAATTTGTTTTGAGGTTATAGGTTTTTAGGTTTCCCATCAAAAAATGTTATGCTTAAAATTTTTCCCTTTAAAAATCATTTTTTGATAATAAATTAACTTTTTAGTAATTTGTTTTGACGTTATGGGTTTTTAGGTTTCCATCAAAAAAAGTTATGCTTAAAATTTTGCCCTTCAAAAATCATTTTTTGATAATAAATTAACTTTTCAGCAATTTGTTTTGACGTTATCGGTTTTTAGGTTTCCATCAAAAAAAAGTTATGCTTAAAATTTTTCCCTTCAAAAATCATTTTTTGATAATAAATTAACTTTTTCACAATAAACGTTTTATTAATAAAGTTACCTTGCAATAAAACATTTATATTAAAAAATTCACATATTTATGATAACAAAAAAACAAAACAACCATAACAGAAATGTGTTATTGAATGTTAAATTTTGTTTGAAATTGGAGGGAACGCTCTTAATAAAAACATAATAACCTCGAAAACATATCTTATAGGACATATAAGAGATAAACAAATTAAAACTATTGAGTGTTACCAATAATAACTCGAAAGTAGATTAATTAATATGGTTTATACTATTATTTACATAATATAATATGGTTTATATTATTATTTACATAATTTAATATATAATATAGGATTTAGAGATAAAATAGAGATTTGACAACATATATTTTAGCATTGGTTTGGATCATGGATATACATTAATATTGACAAGATTGAATGCATAGTATTTGAACCTCTTAACAATTAAAAGACTAAACTTATAACAAATGGATATTGGGGATCTCTTAACATCATGTTTTACAATTATGTTATGATTTCCTCCATTGTTACATTCCTTCAAAGAAAACTTTAGCAAGATCAATATAGATATAAATTATTGTACAACTAAAGACACCTATACTCTCTCTCTCTCTCTCTATATATATATATATTCATTCTAGAGATTGGTAACAACTAAGTATATCATTTTTTGTTAGCTCAAACATAGAGCCTCACCCCTAGAGTATTAATAGAATTGAATTAGTGACTTCTTAATAGCAAAAGTGCTTTAACCACAAGAACTCAAAAAAACTAAAATTATATATATACAACAAAACTAGTGTATATTAAAATAATATCAAATACAATCATAACAAACTCACTCTAATAATGCTACAAACATATAAACAACAAAACCAAATGAACAACTTAAAATTTACACTCACAATCTAACTACTCTATAAAAGTTGTAGTCAAACAAATGGGTTGTTTCTAATTGTATGTTATGTGTTTTGTGTGGGTGTTTCACTTCCAAATGCAAGCCACAGTAAAAATAATCCAGGAAACGTAACCTTGCCAAATTCATCTTCTAATTCCTTCCTAAATAAAGATACTTGGATCTAAATGTAATAATACAACCTTATATTAAACATTTTCTAATAATATATTTTAGCATGTAAACAATTTGTAACAAAAACATTGAAATGATCTCTCGTATAAAAATACTCAAAATAAGTTTTATTATATATATAAAATATTTTATAAGATTAAAATTTATATAATTTACCATTATTATTTAAATATAAATTTTTCTTCTAACTTAATAAATAAATAAAAATTAAATCCCTTTCATTATATATATCATTTAAATCCAATAAAATCTCTCTTATAAATTCAATGTTTAATTCATCCCTGTTATTTAAATATGATAAAATCTTTCAAAATCGTAGAGTCGCTACCTTCCTACACTGCAGAGTATTAATGAAATAAATTTCTAAATAAAATCAATATTTAACTATATTCAAGGATATAAAATTAAAAGATTTTCACACTCTGTGGAGCAGGTAGTTTGAAAAATTGTTAAATACCAATGCGATGATTTTTTATATAATTTCAAGAAGTTACGTGAGAAATTATCTTGTCCATAGCTATTGGTAGTGGTCTTAACTCCATTTGTCGTCGCTTTGTTCACTTTCGTTACAGGACATACTAAGGCCGGGAAACTGTGACGCAGCGTACCTTTTATAACCGCGCAGCTTCGATTGAAATATTAATATTAAATACCGTTTGCATAATTCATAACACATCAGGAATATAAATATTAATATTAATATTTAACGGGCAAAATGCCTCCTGAACTCTTATTATTCACGGCACATCAACCATACATAGCATTGAACCCTTTAAAAGGCGAAGCAGTTGCAAGCTCAGTCATGAGGTTGTATCTCAGGGTGAGTAGAGTTTGTTATAAAGGGATATATCTCAAACCGTAGCGTGCTATTCATAGCTAGATGAAAGCTGATGGACAGAGTCAACTTCTAGATGAAACCGACGTTATATGGTAGACTTTGCGCGGCCATTAATACATGAAACAAAGTCAAACTCAACCATTGATATCCAGCATGTCAAGTTGGACAAATGAGTGGAGTAGTCATGCTAGTGCACACCGTCCGAAATTTGTGTGTTATATTTTCAAAGAGCCGTGAGCCGGCGTGTTGAGCACTAATAAGATTCATGGAACTGAATCTCCACGTTATAGGTGAGATGGCAACGTTACAGAGTTGGAGATGAATGGATCATGAAAATATAATTGAAGTAATAGCGACATACCTGGAGAATTCGTAGCTTGCCCTGTGACTCTAGAGACATTCACCCAGTATTGCGATACAGTGTTGACGTGGAACGCTGTGAGATAGAAGAAATCAACCATTTTGAATAAGATGATTTATGGGCGACAGGGACGCAGATGAATCATAAAAAAATGTGGTCGAATGAACGAAGATATTATCGCCCAACTTGCCTTCCATAACGTCAAACTTGAAATCTAGAAGGTCAAGCCTCTATACTAATGAGCAGCTGTGAGCGCATTTATTGGAATAGCAACCTATGTCATATTCATTGATCGTCTTGGCTAGCTAGTTAGCGGATAGGGGTGGTGTCATTATTTTGGATTCTTGTGTTATTTTGTTTTTATATATAAAAATATCTGTCGAGGATATATTTTTTCTATCACAAATAAGATTAAAGTTAAAAACCTCATTGATATAAAAGATGATACAATATAATTACGCCTTAAAGTGATTTTTAGAAAAACTTTCTCCAATGCCACTCGTCGCTTTATGTGTTTTTGACGCTTTATGTGTTTTTGATTTAGGTGTTAGAGGATAAAAATCGCTTCCGCCATTAGATTAAAAATTGTTATTTATTGGCATTATTTAGTTACAATTCTCTATCGAGATTTTCTTACGGCGTCCATAACCCGGTGTTCTTCTAAATCTAGGCAGTGAAGGCAGTGCTTCTGCAAGTTCTTCCAAGCTAGGCCCTATGTGTTGCTCTGACTGTTTGAGAAAGATGGCCTTCGTGGGAGTCTCGCAAGGGCTCTCTTGCAGGGACCCACTCTCCTGCAAGACCCACTCTCTTATGCAGATGTTCGTTTTCCGCCCCAGAAGAAACCTGGAATCTCTGAGGAGTATAATTTAGAGGGCAAAAATGCTTGATAGTTGCATCTGCATTTATTTTAGTGACGAGCATTAATGTTTTCCTGGTAGTTTACCATAATGTCCTCACTAAACATGCAATATTATTATGAATGGAGTCTAGAACATAGTGTTATATTGATGTTGATAGGTTTCTCGTCACATCAGAATTTGCAGATTGATCAATTAAGTAACGAAAAGAATGAATAAATTGAATTTGAACTTCTGCATTTCCAGCGTTAACTAGGCCAAAGGGATTTTTTCCTCCACTCTTTTAAAGAATCTGTTGTATGAACAAAATTAAACCGTGGAAATTGTGTGCCATGGCCAATCCAATCCAATCAAAACGCAAGGAAAGTCCATAGTGCAATCCCATATCTCTATGTCATGAAGTCGTATGTTCCATGTTGCATGTTATGCACTAGTAAGACCAATATTAGATACTCTTAAAAAAAATGTTTACGTTGTTTAACATGTGGATACTGAACCTTTTTTTTCTTGGGTAAGAATCTTCTCCTCCACCAAACGTTGAGTCTCTTTCAAATGGTCAGTGAACTTTTCGACAATGTTTTTTTGTTATCCTCCTTTGAGATGTGGTATGCTTAAGCCATGCAATGCCCACAAATACTCTGACATTACATGCTTTTGTTGCAGACACCAGATTCTCAATCTCTCTCCTTCCATGGAGTTATAGACATTCAAAAAACAAGTCACGTTTCCCTGCAAACTGAAGATGCTATGAAAATTGGTAAAATAAAGAAAATGAAACAAAATATCCTCCTTCTATTCAAAATATCCTTGTACAATAAATTGTAATGGGTATAATCAAAGAGATGAGGAAGCACCTTAAAATGGTCACCAAAAAGCACATCGTCAATGATAAGAACTTCATTCATATTTCATCCATTTCCATTATCAAGCTTTAACTTTTGGTGGATACTTGTGATCTCAACACCAAACCCAGAAACACTTCCATTGAACTTCTACTAGAGCTATCTCTGGTATACTTTTTGTTTGTAAATTTTCCATGTCATGGTTCAATAGTTCAAACAACCATATTTCTCCATTATCTTTGTCTAAGAAACCCCATCACATAACTCCATGAGTGACTCTACCTGTTATTAGGAATTACAAAAATAATATTTGTAGGGATGTCTTTCTGAGCAACAAGTAATGACTGAATTAGTAAGAGCCACTTCCCATGAGGTGTTGAATTTAATTGTTTATTATATTAGTTATGTAGCATGCTCTTACCAAAAAAATATTGACACTACATCTTTTCCGAAACATCGTAAAGATCACAATAATAACTTGGCAGGAATGCAAAATACGGAAACACCTTGGAATTGAGCTACTTATGTTGAAAGGTAATGTTTGTGAATGGACATTGGTCATTGTGGCTTCTTGAATCCTTGAAAACTAAAAAGTATCCAAAATCAATGTTTTGAAGATCCCTTGAATCTGTTGGTCCTTATCCTCTACTATTTTCATCTTTTGTGTAAGACTAAGTGCCCTATTCTTCCATAGTGCCATGATTGTCCTGTCTGACATATAAATCATAGTTTCTCACAAATGGGCCAAAAATATATTTCAAGTTTTGTTCAAATGTGAAACTAGCTTGTCTCAAATCCATTCACATATGAAGAGGCATTTTGCATTTCAAGTAGCATGAAAAGTCATTGACCAAAAGTTCCTTGCTTAGAATTCAAAATAGCTTCTAGAATGTTGAATTTGTCTGAGGTGAGTGTCGAGCAGTCTGCATACAATTATTTCTCATTCTCGTGTTGTCCAGACAAATAGAGCAATCCAGTGAGCTATACTATGCCAAGAAAAATATAGACATCTACTTGAGATTTTAATGTCACATGATGAATACATTTTTTCCAACATCATTTTCCATATTTTCTATGTACTGAGTAACCACGTTAGGACATTTTGTATTTGTCAAAAATATCGTAAGGTATAAATTTCATTAGCAAGCTTTTATGAGTCTTCCCTCAAGTGGAATCCACAAATCAGTCAATTACTTTCAAGTAAATTTCATAAAATTGATCTTGGCATACCCTAGAGATGTAGCCTCTGCAAAAGCCCCTTTAAAGTTGAAAACTTCTACATCCATCATAGATGGAGGCGTTCGTGTAGCATCATGTTCAAATAATTCTACATAATTAACGGGAGAATCAAATTCGACATGGAAAGAATGAATAGAAACATGGAGAACCATAACTCCAATCACAAAAATAGTTGGACAATTTTATGAACAAAAACAAAACTTTATATATCTAAACTGTAGCAAGAGCATCCAGATATGAAATACATATGATTTAAAAGAAAAAAAATGCACTCCCATTTGTGACATAAAATATCATAGGTGCAGAGACATTCCATAATGCATTGAAAAACCTCAACCTTACATCCTGGGGAGGTGTCCCTTGTGTTCTAAACACATAATCTACCTCTTTATCTAATGGATATAACAAAGCAAAACACATTGATATGCATCATTATCCATACAAGAAGATGATGTAAACCATTTGTTTATCCTCAACACAAATCTGACCTAAGATTCTTCTATACAAAAAACTGCCTCTCCCTAGCTCTTTGTAAATCTTGATCTCAAAGTAGTCTCTTAAATCCTCAAAGCTAATATACTATTGTTTCACCATCTTGGTGAAGTCATTGTGAATGTGGATCCAAATGTATGGCTGGAAAGTCTCATCATAGTATATATTATCAATGACATCACTTCATAAATGAGCATATGACATGTATATCTTTATGCACTTGAAGGTATTTCCCTTATCTGCAAACCATGGGCCTCTCTGTCAAATTACTCACCATCATCTTTAGCCCCCTCGCTTATATTCACACACAAAAATGTCATTGCATTAACATATATACCTCACCTTGTATGCACTTTTGGATGATGCGTACTCACCCAAACACTGAAAAATCCCCGTACACTGGAGCCCAAATAGAGAAGACAACTACCGAATTGAACAGACTAGATAAAACGATTTAAGAACTGTAGAACATATTGATTGAAATGAATGGTTATTACTTTTTGAATATAGTATTTTCATAGAGGCGCTCAATCTAGAGAAATAGAGGAGTTGATAGGAGATGTCTATTTTTATAAAGCTTTGTTTAAGCAGATAGGCTTTGTCTATATTGGAATTCGGGTGCATGAATTTAAATTCGTTAAAATATTACAAATTATGGATGATCTCTGGTCCAAGAGTTTGAAAAATAGTTTTTGACTTTCAAAGCTCCAATCATGTCTTGGATTTATAAATTATTATGTTTACAAATGGAAAATAATTATTTATAGAGTTACAATGGTCTTGGATTTACAAATTCATATCATTACAAATAGAAAATATTTATTTTGAGAGTTACAATTATTTAACAATTTAGATGTGCTAAAAAAATTCAATAATTTGAAAAATACATAATAAGTGTCTTTTCAGTGGCTTCTTTCATCCATTGGAATGAATTTTTTTCTGATCCACTAGAATAGGATTTCAAGGATGTGTAAAGTATTGTTATTTCTAGATGCTGAAATGCTCCCTCACAATGTGGAAACTTACATAATCAAATCTTTTATGGTAAAATCATTGCCTAATTGTTAGGCCAGGCAGTAACTCCTCAAGGCAAAAATGATTCATATGTTTATTCCTTCAGGGTGCCCTTATTATAGATGTGAGAAAGAGACTGTTCAGTTCATCTCCCGATGATTGTTCACATTACTTATTTATTTATTTACATTATGTTCACCCAATCCTGATGATTAGGTGTCAACATCCCCCCCCTTAATTTGAATGGATGTTGGTGAGTCCAAACATCATTCTGAATTGTTCAAGCTTTTCTCTTCCAAATGCTTTGGTGAAGATGTCTACAATTTTCTCATCAGTGGAACAATGACAGAGATGGATTGTTTTGGCCTCATCATGATGGCGAATCAGATGATATTTAGTATTGATGTGCTTCGATCAATCATGGAACTTTGGGTTCTTGGCCAA
The DNA here is from genome assembly GCA_000404065.3 of Pinus taeda. NCBI lineage: Eukaryota > Viridiplantae > Streptophyta > Pinopsida > Pinales > Pinaceae > Pinus > Pinus taeda. The sequence goes on along the minus strand of APFE030397046.1, from coordinate 28,159 downwards.
CTTTATTGCACAGGTATTTTCAATCATGAGTGGAGTTGATTGTACTTGTTTTACCTGCAAATCTTCAAGAATTCTCCTGAGCCACACAATTTCTTTTGTTGCTTCAGCTGCTCCCACGTATTCTTCTTTTGTTGTGGAATCTGCTGGAACTAATTGTTTGCGTGATCTCTAGGAGAAAACTCCTGATCCAAGACTCATAGCATATCTTGAAGTAGATACCCCAGTTTCTTTATCTCCATTGAAGTACGAATCAGAGTATCCAATCAAGTTGAAGTCGTCCACCTGTGTATACTTGATTCCAAAGTCTTGAGTTCCCTTCAAGTACCTTAGAACTCTTTTTGCAGTAGACCAATGTCACTCACAAGGCTTTTGCATAAACCTTGAGAGGATTCCAACAACAAATGAAATGTCTGGTCTCGTAGTAGTTATGTAGTTGAGACTTCCTACAAGCTATCTATACTTTGTTGCATCCTCAAATACTTTTCCTTCAATAGATGTTAGCTTTAAGTTTTGTTCCATTGGAGTAGTAAGAGGATTGCACTTTGTCATGCCAAACCTATTCAACAGATCTCCAATGTATTTCTTTTGAGAAAGAAATATGGACTTCGAAAGTTGGGTTACTTAAATGCCAAGATAGTAATGAACATAGCCCAAATCAGTCATTTCAAAACTTTTCCCCAGTTCCTTCTTTATGGATGCAATGTAGCTTTCATTGTTTCATGTCCTTTACCTGTTTGAATTTCTAGTTCCTGTCTTTCCAACCTCATCAGGATGAACACTTTCAAGTGTCTTTGTCAGCCACTTTGGGGGACCTTTTTCAGACGGTCCAGACTGCTCTGTTGATTGAGTTGGGACTGAATCAAGATTGATTCTCCCAATTCTATCAATCACATCACTTAAAGCATCATCCATTGTTGGATTTTGATGCGGGGGAGAGTGTTCTTCAGAAGAAGATTCCACATGTTGATCTAGTATAGGAATCCCCCCTTCAAGATGTGGAATCTGATTATCAAATTCTTGAAATGATTTTTCTTTTGCGAATCTATCGAAGTGATCAAGTTGTCGCTCAACAACATTGTCAGTTTTGGATGATTCAAGAAAAATTACATCTCTAGATACAACAAACTTCTTTTTTACTTCATCATAGAGACGGTATGCTTTGGAGGTGTTTGAATACCCCAGAAAGATACATTTACGACTTCTAGCACCAAGTTTGTTTCTATTTACCTTTGGTATCAAGGAATAACAGGTGGAATAAAGACCCTGGGATGCTTTACCAAAGGAACATGTCCATACCACATTTCATATGGAGTCTTGTTTCTTATAGCATTAGATGGATATATATTCTTTATATATGCAACACATAGAACAACATCAGCCCAAAACATTATCTTTACATTTTTGAAGAAGAGCATGGATCATACCATATTTAATATTGTCCTATTCATTCTTTAACCTACACCATTCTGTTGGGGATTATAAGGAAAAATTATTTGATGTTTGATCCCATGTTGGTGAAGATAGTTTTTAAATTCATTTGATGTGTATTATTTTCCATTATTAGTGCGAATAGACCCAATATGAGATTGTACGTCATTTTCAATCCATTTATGAAAATTCTTGAATGTTTGAAAAGCATTAGATTTGTTATTCAATAAATAAACCCAACACATTCTGGTGTAGTCATCAATAAATGTCATGATATATTTATTTCCATTTGCAGAAGGAACAGGCGTTGGACCACATAAATCTGAATGAATGAGTTCAAGTTTCCTATGTGCTCTTGAATGTGGATCATGAAAAGACTATTTGCTATTCTTTCCTAGAATGGAAGCATCACATTACTTAAGATTCCTAGGAATTGTAGGCAAACCAGCAACACCATTAATCTTTAACAAGAGAAGACTGTCATAGTTCAAATATCCAAATCTAGCATGCCATAATAAACTTGATGGAAGTGTACCTTCTTCATGATGAGTAATGTATGAGAAATGTTGTTTATGAGCAGATGTTCCTTGCAGTTTGAGAAGTCTTTCTTCTTCTATTCCCCTCATGACAAGTGAGTGATCAGATGATTTTCTCACCTCAAGCTTGCCATCAAACATATGAATGGAGTGACCTTGCTGGCGGATGTGGACTAAGGACAGAAAGTTTCTCTTGAGCTGTGGGAGATATAAAACATGATCAAGAAGAAAGTCTGGGAGACCAGGCAGTTTAAGCCTGATTGTGCCAAGCCCTGATTGCTTGATTTTTGACTGATCTGCAAAGTAAACTACTCCATCAACATTGTCAGTGAAATCTTCAAAAAAGTCTTTTCTATGAGTCATGTGACAGGTTGCTCCTGAATCAAGCAACCAATCATTTTTCCAAGAAGCAAGTGAAGCATTAAATAAATCTTCATTTACTCCAATGTTACATTGTACCACAACATAGTGAGTGGATTCAAGTGCTTTACCTTTGTCTCTATCATCAGTTTTACCTTTTTATTAGTTTCTTTTCTATTCAATTTTGTCCCATGATAGCTTGCATGTAGAGGGATCATGTGATCCAGTTCTTTTGCAGCGTATGTAGTGCAAACCTCCCTTTCTCCTTGAGAATGTCTGCCCCCCCTACCTCTGAAATATCTTCGTCTTCCTCTTCAACCACCTCTTCCTCTTGAAGAATCTTGACCAAGATGCTTTTCTTTATGAGCAAGGCACATAGCCTCTTCAGAAGATTCAGGGGTTGTCTTCTTTCCAAAATCTTTCTCTCTTTTAGCAAACTTTTTCACAAGAGAGTCAAAGGTGATATCTTTAAGATTTGCATTTTCTTGCATTGACTCAAGATAATTGGAGTAAGTAGGATAAAGTGCCTTGAGAAAAGTGATAAGAGGAATATCCAATTCAACCTTAGTGGATTTGATATCATCTGCATTATAACTTTACTCAGATGCAAGAGCCAAGAGGATCATTATTTTGCAGTTCAAGAAGTGAAGAGTTTAATCATGGGTTGAACAACTTCAAGTGCAGAATGTGAAGTATAGAGTTCTTTCATCTTTTGTAGGCTTCAAAGGCAGTTGAATATGATGAAATATGGCAACTCACCTCTTCATTTACAGATGTTGTGATTAATGCATAAGCTTTGCTATTCTTGTTTTCCCAAATGACGAGCTCTTTGTCTAAGGTAGGTTGTACTGGTTCATTATCTCCGTCTCTGACACACACTCCTTTCCACAAATCATTGAAAATGAGGGTGTGTTTTATCATCTGGGACAATTCAGGATAGTTCTCCTTGCCAGTGAGAACTATTCCCACCATGGATATGATTGAATGCATACTGTAGCAAAAAAACTTCTGCTGCAAAACTATTACTCTTAATGGAAAAAAATATAGTTTTGATGTGACTATATAGAAAACTCAAATTGACAGCAAATGTCAATACCCCAGAGCAGAGATATATATCTTCCTTTTTTGCACTATTCAAAATATATATAGGTTTCTTCTTCCTTTTTTTTTTTTTTTACATTCATTAACCAATGTCGCCCTTCAAAAAATTTTAACACACAGTTGCGATTTTAAAACATGCACAAAATCAGGCAGCGTACCAAAAAACTAGAAGAAATCTTGTCAGCGTACCAAAACAGTCATTATCTAGGCATCGTACTAAAATAGTTCAAGATACCAGTAGTGTATCACAAAATCAGGCATCATATAAAGAGTTCAAACTTAGGATAGCAGCACACATACAAAACCTTTTTCTTTATTTAAAAAAAACATTCAACCATATCGTTGTATACCTTGAGGGACGACTTTTGATCCTTAATGTCCCTCACCGCTTCGCCCAGCTTATTGTCGCCGAGGTATTCGCTAAAAGAATGTCAGATACTTGCAAAACCCTGCCTTTTACAATGAATTTAGTTAGATACTTGTTCAACACCGTCTCTGAGAACAGTTCAAACCAAAAATCCTACTTGAATAACAAAATGACATAGAATCTTATTTGCAGTTGTCACTGGATTCCTTAAATGAGTTGCTTCTCATGGTACTAACAAAAAAATAAAGTAAATCTCAAGCCTATTACATAATATGTAAAGCAGCCTTCACCTACTTCCCTATTAACATCTACTTCCTCTACCGTTTTATACCACTGAAAGGATCATTCACGCACAGTCTTCAGGCTATCAATGCATATGTGAACAACACCAAGATTAACACAAGGTAACAAAGAGCTAATGCATGGAATTCAATCAACCACAGAGGTGAACACATTATTCAACGTAGGTATGGATGCACAAAGATGAACGCATCGATCAATGTAGGTCTGAACGCAAAATTCAATGCAAAGACAAAGACTATGTATCAGCTATACTACAACGAGAAGAGACTACACAAATAGCAATTGGGACAGACATGAGACAGGGGAAATGGCAGTATGGATAGCGCTTTTGAATGGAGAAATGCATTATATGGACAATGCTTTTGAATGTAGCAGCACATTGTATGGAGCAGGCTTTTAAATGCAGAGCAGAGGAGCATAATAGGGAGTTACAAAAGGCATAAAAGCTAAGAAAGGAGCTGGCTCTGATACTATGTCAGGCCAGGCAGTAACTCCTCAAGGCAAAAATGATTCGTATGTTTATTCCTTCAGGGTGGCCTTATTATATACATGAGGGAGAGACTGTTCAATTCATCTCCTAATGACTGTTAACATTACTTATTTATTTAGCTACATTATGTTCACCCAATCCTGATAATTAGGTGTCAACATTAAGCATATAGAAAGATAGTTTTATAGTGACAACGAAATCTCTTACCCTTGGAGCCTACTGTGTGTCTCTTGAAGAAATATATATGGTAAGCTATTTGCACTATTCTTATTGCATTATACTAAGAACCACACTTGCCTTTTCTTAAAATACCCTCCTCATTTTATATTTTCATGCTGATTTGCATCACACCGATGGAGATTTTCAGTTGGCTTCTTGGAGAATTGGAACATCTTGAGCGGATACATATTCATGGAGCCCTTTATCTTCATGGAATTGGATTATTTGATGGATGTTCTTGGTTTTAGTGAGTCTGGTTTCTCTTGGCACTTGCTTGGATATAGACCTTTTTGAAATCAATCAGTCGCTTCTTTGGGGCATTGACTGTAGAGAAGAGAAACAATACATGGCTTCCATCTATGTTACCAATGTTATTACATCAACATCAACTTGCAGGGACATGTTCTAGCATTTACTATTAGTCCTATTGACAGCCTCAGAAGATTCTGGTTCTGTGGGAGAACATTTGTATTTTCCATCTAGAGGAACAAAGATGAGTTTGGTCACATGGACTACAGTGATGTTGAATCTTGGACTACAACGATGTTGAAGTTTGTGTAGCTCATTCCATCTCCAAAGGCAAAGACAATTTGTCATGTATATAATCTGTAAGTCCTACCAAGTCTTGTTGGGGTAGCTTATGGAAGGATCTACCCTCATTGTCTTGTTGTCATGTTAACATTGACAACAAACTATTTGGATAGGAACATTTTTTTAACAAAAAATTAATATTTTAATTTAATTATTAATAATTATTAAGTGATTTGTAAATATTTTATTCTCCATGGAATATTTTACTTCAATAATTCTTTTATATGTCATTGTTCTTTTCAAATTTATACTTTATGACATTTCCTTTTCAACATTTGATGCAATTTTACTAGTTTTATTTATTTATAAATTATTAATATTAATTACTTATTTAATTATATAACTATCTTAATTATAACAAAAATATATATTTTTTTTATTATATATATATTTTATTATGTCTCTAAAACTAACATTTAACACTAAACCATACCATAGATTTTTTTTGTAAATGCCCTAAACAATCATATACATTTAATTATAATTTAATATTATATTAAATTTATAAACTCATATAAGATGAAAAGAAATTCTATTGAAATAATACTTCCACATATATTGTCCTAACCACATATACTATGGTAAAATAAATACAAGTGAACTAATTATTTACAAGTACTTTCATGTTGCAATAATACTACCAAATCTATTGTGCTAACCACATCTACTATGCTCGAAGAAACCACAAATGACTTGACCATGTGCAACTAACACATTTAAAATTAAATAAAAGTCTATACAATAAGTCCTATAATAGTGTAAACACATTTAAAATTAAATAAAAGTCTATAAAATAAGTTTTATAATAGTGTGAGTGCATACTTTGTTGGTATCTACAAAATTATTTACAAACTCATGTTAAAGAGATTGAATAATTTTTATGATAATGCACGTTTTGTTTGAAAAATGAGGATAAATAAAGTTTTATAATAGTGTATCTTAAGTGCACGTTTTGTTTGTATTTATGGAAGACATTGCTAATTCGTGTTAAAGAGGATGGATAATTAATAATCTAGGTAATCGTACACATTGAGGATGGATAATTTTTATGATAATGTAGGTAATCGTACACATTGTTTATATCGATAGAAAAATTTACAAATGCATGAGGATAAATAATGCATGCATAAATGAACATCTTTATTCATTCACCTCCTCACCCTCATGAGATTCAGGCTGTACATTTATGTATGTTCATTAAAATCATTTAATAATTTAAAAGTAGATTATTTGTTAAAATATAATTTGGTAATAAAATAATAACAAGTAATCTTATAATAAATATTATGAGAAAAAGGTCATCCATTTATAAAAATAGACATCTTTTGTGTTTTTTTTATATTTAATAGATTTAAATAAAAATAATTATGATGCAGGAATATTTTTAGTACATAAAAGTATTTTTAGATTTTGTTCGTTTGAGTAATGTTAATGATGTTTTTCTAATATTTTCATAGATATTATGTTGTTATAGAAAAATAGATAATTGTTATAGAAGTTGTCACAACAATACTTATAGAGGAAGAAGTTGTCAATAGAACAGTTGCTATGAAGGATGAGATAATATTTCAAAATTCTACTTATAGAGGTTATTGTAAAAATAGGTTGAAGGCAATAAAAATATTGTTAGATAAGTGGGTTGTGGCACTAGAACTTGGTGTTATAGTTTAATTGAAACATTCCTGTATGTGAAACCTCAATTAGTGTCACAAAGAAATACTAAGTCAAAAGGAGGTAACAACAAATTATATTTACTACATAGACTATTCTCTCATCATGCCAAAGATCATATGCATTTTGGAGGCTCAAAAATGGCTCAAAGTTCCACCATTTATTACACTCATATTGTGCTTGATAAGTAAACTAAACGTGAAACGTTTCCAATCCATGAAGTTAGCAAATTGTCGAGGAAGGATTAATTCAAGGTTTTAGAAATTTTCTCTCTCAAAATCAATAATAATATTGTATTCAAATAAGAATAGGTAAATAAATATGAAAAATATTCTTATGCTAAGACTCTAGAATCCATGTAATTCCTCCTAGCAACATAAGCATTTTCCTCTAATGCTCTTGGGATAGAGGTAAAATGTTGTTGCCTCAAATGCGAGTAAATCTAATATGCTTGTTGTGGAAGATTACCATGATAAGAAAAATGGTATGAAATGTTGAATTGCTATTGAATTGGGTATGTATTCATGATGAAAATTTTATCTATAGAAAAAAGAAGTTGAATAATTGAAATAATATAGATTGAATTATTGGCCTTGAGAACTTGCTATCAAATGTTGAATCTTGATATGCATTTATTGTATTAAGGATGTTCAATTTATTGGAATGAAATAAATTGGTAACTTGAAGGGAAAATTTAGCCAATTTTTAAATTTTAACAAGGTAATAACTTACTAAGAAGAGGCTACCAAATCTGAGCTTCAAAGGGAAGAAATTTGTAGGACCTGAGAAGCTTTGAAGGTTAGTAGAATATTCTTTAGAGGTAATTTATCAGGGAAATTAAGTCCAATGAGTGCCAAAAAAAATGATAATAATGTGGATAGGGTTACTAGATAAAAGTTAGAGAATAATTTTGAGAACCCTATTGTTGTAGTTATTTGATGTTATCTTTATGGACTAGGTAAAATAAATCATATCATTCCTTCTAAGAATATTGATAAGGTCGTCCAAGTAATAAATTACAACAATATATATTTCTCACATAACATGCAAATTTCCCCATAGAAATTGGACCAATGATAATAAAATAGTGCATGTGTGTGATCTATGTAGATAAGCCACTATCCTTCCAAGTAAACAAATAAGGATGAGGATGAGAGTTGACTAGAAAGTGAAACTTATCAAAAAATTGATTTTGTAATCAATTCTTCTGAGGAGCCATTATTAAGGGTATTAACAATGGAGAAATCATGAGAAAATGACTATGTGTCATGAATAGACTATTTCAAGATATCTTAGACTAAACTACAACATGAAGTTCACTTTATTGAGTTGGAAATTCAGAACACCATAGATTATGTATTCAATACAAACCTCAATTAGAGCGTCAACATCTTCCTCAATGGAAGATGATACAATAAACCTTTTCTTTTTCAATTGTAAACACTCAGACAAATCTTGTCCTTTTTTCTTACAATATTCGCAAAATTTAGAATAAGAAGAGGAATATGAGGACCTTGTAGAAGTATGAGATGCAATACAACACCCCTAGACCACCAACGTGGGGAATTACTACCTCTAATAAATCATATTTCCAAATGTTTTTTTTTGAAATCCATCTCATACATTCTCTCATACCATGATGACTTATATCCTTAAGGAATACCTAGCTCCTTAGTCATGCATTGATAATCATGACTAGGCAATATTAGCATGAAATGTAACCTCTATGCATCCATACGAACATAATTTAAAGTGGATATTATATTTTTAGTTAGTGGAGGTTGATTAATGTATGGTAGTCTAGATCATCTTAAGGCTTGATCGTGATTTGGCTTAACGATACAAGTCAATTCCAAAAAATACAATAGCAAAGGATAATTACAATTTAATGGTATAAACCATTTTTGGGCTTAAAGGTGCTCATTGGATAATGCAACAAATCATTTTGATATATCTAATAGTGTATATTTCATTTGATCAATGGATCAAATTTTATTTAACCTTGTAAGTGCCAAACTCTTGATAGAGTCCCTCTATTCCAAATTAACTTCATGATGACACTTGTCCCCACCTTTCCACCTATTTATTCAACTTCCACTTGACATCATAGTCAATGTCATAATTCATGTATATTCTGAATTTTTGATTTTTTTTCCATATTTTCATAATTTTGGTAATTTATACCAATAAATAATACTTCTATAACTTTTTTATCATCAGAAAATTTGGAAAAATGCTTTTCAATTAGCTAATTTTAGTTACTAAAATTCACACATCCAATTATGTGTCTAACAATTTCCTATTTCTGAGAAAATGTCTCCTCCAAATTTCACTTGGCATTCGAAGATTTCACCCCATTTCATAACCTTCTTCCATGAACACCTCAATAAATTCATAATCCAACCCAATATTTCCAATATACATCTACATATTCCAAAAAAAAAATCCACTCACACTAAACCTCCTTAGAAACCTTGAAAATTTCCCATATGTGCCAAATTTCATAAATTTCCCCTTTTCTTCTCCTTGAAAAAATCCCTCAAAGAGTTAGAAAGAAAACTATAGCCTTCTTTTCTTATCAAGGTTTTAACCCACACATTGCAAGGGCTATAAAATTCACTATAATACCACTTTGAAACACCCTTATCCTCCCACTGGGGTGCATTACTACCTTTGATAACTCTTATTTCCAAAGGGTTTCCAAAAATCCATATATTTCATTATCTCATATCATGATGAATTCCACCTTAAGGCACCCCTCTAACCTTAATCATGCATTTACAATCATGCCTAGTGCATATTAGCATGAAATGAAACATTTACTTATACATAACAACATGATTTCACATGGATAAACAAATAAATTGTAAATATCATGCAAGCATAATAATATACACAATATAAGGTTATAAAACATAACTAAGAGAACTTCTCTTTAGAAAAGGAACCAATTATCTATAGACATTAAACATTCCTCTTACCCATAGACCACATTACTCATAATATCTCAGTAGTTGGTGACCCCTAAACTAGGGCTATGACTCAACTATGGGAAAATACTTCCTCAAACCAACTAAAGTCCATATATGAAACCAACAAGATAACAAGCCAAGGTACGACTCCAATGACCTTTAACCTATAGTCCCCCTTCTCCGATTATCCTACTACCCAAGGTAGTGCAACACCTTCTCTGCACTTACAATCCCTCAATTTGTACCAATACCCTTCCATGGCTCTAGAGTGGGCTGAATAGTGACTTTTAGAGCCATATTGCTCTAAGAGTTGAAAATACCTTCAAGTGTCTACAAATACACTTTATGACTCACATGAGGTGAACATTTCCCTACACTTATCCTTTCAAATACCCATTACCGAAGGAGACATGCACACCTCGATCCACATAGAATTAATAGGGTAACATATTAATCTTAGTCTCTATCTCGTACAAAAAGAATATCCAAATATCACAGTGGTAAAATTGAATGAGTATAATGGATGAAATAATTGGGAATTACATTATACTCCACAGTTTTATATGCATGTTCCCTTTTTAACAAGTTCCACATCAAGATACCCCTTTTCCCACCTTAGGATAGAAACATGTGCACATTTCACTTTAAGTCCATTTTATTAATGGCTTATCCCTTAGGATGAGACCCTCATCACATATTCCTTAGGCCCATTTTCCCACTCATGGATTTCTTGTCCCCCACACTCTCTTCTTTGACTCAATTTATAGTAGTGATGTACTTTAATTAGTATGAGTGATTGCATATTTACATGGCTAGTCTCATTGGTCTTTTGACACATATGATCCCCATCCTAAAATCACATAAGCATGGAAAGCCCAAAACTACTTACATATACATTAGTACATAGGCCCAATAGATTTTGGCTCACTAGAATAAACATAATATGTACGATGTAGATAGGGGTGATCATGGGGGTATTGCATCCATGATTTAAAGTTGTAGATCTTTAAGAATGATATTGAAGAACAAGTTGTTACAAAATTTCTCTTCAACTAAATGTGCTTGAGTGCATGTAGAATCAATGGTGGAAATATACATTTACTTAAGCTCTTGATACAAATGTTCATGTCAATAAATTTTAAGAACAACATTTTCACCTCGATAGAAAATTCCAATAAGGATTCATCGCTACTTGAGTATGTTAATCCACACTTGTATGGGAATTGAAACCTTGAAATAGATGAATATTCTTGATGTTCATAACATGTTTGTAGTTGGACAGATAGAACATGAGACTAAAGGATTCCATAAGTCCTATCCAAGAAGTAACTAAACATTGGTTTGTTGCATGATATTCAACCAAGTGTTTCGCATGTCTAGTAATATTTTCTTTGGTAATTGGAACCTTCTTCTCATTGGCAATTAGGTTATAGTTGAACTAGGTATCCATATTGAGAGTCCAATTATCATGGACTTTTGAATTGGTGGATCTATCATAGATAAGCATGTCACACTTGGTATTCCAGGAGGATAGCTTGCTAGTTGATATCTTGTTAACCATTGCAAAAAATAGCATCATGACATTATCCAACTTTTTCACCCTATAAACAAGCGTCATTAAGCCATGGCTCATGTACTCATTGTTTTGGATACTATATAATATTATCAATAAAAATGCAATTATCCTCCCAATAATTATTTAGCACTCCTTTAAAATTATATCCTTTAGAAGGATGAGTAAAATATTTTCCAATAATAAAGAGTAATATGGGAAAATAATAAGTAACTCTCTTTAAAAAGTAAGATCAAAATGTTAGTTTCCTAGGATTGTTTTCCAAAATTATTTTAGATATTGTAACAGGCTTGGTGAAAATTCCATGTAATAAATGTTAAAAACAATAACCACAGATGACTAGGACACTTATTCCAAGTTGGATGTTGAGCAAGACATGCTAGGGGGTGTTCATTTGGTTGTTTATGGCTAAGGAAATTAGAAAAGGTAATGGCTAAGGCTTTGGAAAGGAAAAATGGAATTTTTGGCACAATTATTAATGAAAATAATGGAAATTAGGAGAAAAATGAAGTGAAAGATCACAGGATGCATAAGGAGGAAAATGAAGGAAAATAATGGAAGAGGAAGAAAATAGAGGCCTCATTCATAAAAAGGCTTATGAGGATTAGTTTGTAACCTTTTGTCAGTTCAGTTTTGGAGCACTCTCATTATTCTCTCTCTCATACTATTGGATAATTAGAGTTTTTTCTTGGAGCACTTTTGCATTGGATAAGGAAAGGAATAGAAGGCAAGAGGAGGCAAAGATCAAGTGAGGAAAGGCAGGATAAAGCAACTACAAAAAGCTTCATTGCAGGTATCGACTTGCATGTGTATTTTCCTTGCTAGATTTGCATGACATTGCATGTGGTTCTTTTCTATCATGGCTTGGGTTTTTCCAGGTGTAAAATTGTTTTTAAGCCTAGTCTTTCCATTTCCGGATAGACATGGTCTTTCCATTTCGAAGTTGAGTGAGGTGGATCTCTGAAATGATAGAATACATGGCCTAGTAACCCCTAAACCAGATTGTGGGTTGCGGTAAAGATGGATTTTGTGTTTCGTCAGATGGCCTAGGAATCTTTGCTGGTGAATGGCAGGATATATGATAAATCCTAGAGGTGATTTTCTCTTTGTTGAGCCTATTAATCTTGAGTTTGGTATATGCAGTAAAGCCTAGAGAGTGGGTCTTGATTTAGGGCCCAATGATTTGAGTTTGGATTGTGATAAAGCCTGAGAGACTAGGAGATAGGAAAAGTCCTCACAGTGTTGGTGGAGAAATACAGTGGTATCCATGCTTGTTTGGCCTAGTAATCAGGTGTATATCACTGTAAAGCGTGATATGATGTGTTCATTATGTTGGCCTAGTGATTTGAGATGGATTATCGTAAATCCTAGCTTCTATTGATTAGGGTGACATGGTTTATCCTCGGTATGCCCTAGTTGGGTCCCACATTCATGCTTGGAATATGGCACGAGGGTGATTGGCTGAAGAGAGACTTGGCTCAACCAATCTATGGTTAGTTGGAACATGGTAGTCCCATCCCGCATCGGTTACTTACATTTATTAATCATAAATTCATTCCATTGATTTTCATGTGTAAACATGCTAGCGTATATATGGATTTTTATGGCTGATATGTTTATTCTAATTATGTTCGTATTATGTTGGTTATATGTTCATTTTATTGCAACAAGTATGTTTGGTTCTTAGCATTTTTTTACTTGTATTTGAATGGATATTGTATCTATGACCTAATAAGTGATAAGGCAACAAGTGACATGAGGAAATAATGGTTCATGGCGATTTTCACGTAAGTAAGAGATCCCAACAATTAACTCTGTTGTTTACACTTGTACATTATACGTCGATGATATTTTTGATGAAATGCCTACCATGGCTAGTAGGGGTCTGGTTAAGGCCTTGATCAACTAGTTACTTTCACATCATTGTTTCCCTATACTTTACTTAATTATGAGCTATATTTCCATTTTGGGGAGTGGCCTAGGCTCTGGGCTTGAAAACCTGGCTCAAATGGCAGAGTCGTTGAGACTAAATTGAAAAGTTTCATCCATAGTTGTTGGCATGCAGGCCTATGAGAGTGACTTTAGGTCTTTGGTCGCTCCCTTGCCCACAACATGAGAGTGACTGAGCCTTAAATTGTCCAAAACAATAGTGGGGCGCACAGATAGGTTGTCTGAGTGGTTGACTTGTCTCCTAAGGGTTCTTTGATGATGTTAGATGGTTTTGTGTGATGCTCTGTCGATTCCACTTCCTTAAGGTTACCTAGGAGGTCAAATATGATCATAATAGCCTCTCATCTCATTCTTACCTCAGTTGACATGGTTACTTGGGTGGATGTGGGAGGAGGGTGTTAGAGAGTGGTATCAGAGTAAGGTACAACTCTCAGATTGGATGGGTTGAACATTTTGGTCATGCATGCATGTCAGTTGCATGCATTTCTATTACACTTATATACTTGTTTCATTTGCTTAATCATGGATTGGGGTTGTAGTATGGTTATCATGGAGAATTTGATGTTGATTTCATGAAGAGTAATTGAGATGGGTATGTGACTGACTGCATATGGTTATTTGTCACCTACATGTTGATTTTATGTTGCCTACTTACATCCTTGTATGTTAGGTTACATCCTTCAGTATTTGGATTACATGTGTCAAACTTGTAGGTTGATTGCAAGAACTGATCCATTATGTTCGACTACATGCAGTTATGCATATTTGTAGTTGGTTAGTGATTGCTTATGCATATTGTCAATTGCATGTAGCAATGTGGACAATGGAGTAATGGTTGTTGTCATGCATGAGGTCATAACATACACTATTTATATGGCCTTGCATCAATGAATGGATCCTAGTTAGAGTGATTTTTTTGTGTTGATACATTTATTGTGTATGTTTATATGTTGCTATGATTATTTTATACATGTATCACGTTGATTTTCTAATCTTGCAGACGATGTATCCTCCCCAAGATATACTAATGTAAATAAATTTATTAATTTATTGTGATTTGTTTTATCTGACATATTATGCATTGTAGGAAGAAAGAGTCAAATCTCTAGCAAGGTGGTAGACTACGTAGAATCTCCCTATACATCATATGAGCAATGTAGTGTGGGGCATACTTTTTATTTGGCGATACACTGAGTAGCTTGAAGGAAGATATAAGGAGTTGTAAGGAAGATAATGATTGGACCATAGAGGCACAAGAGAAGAAAGTAGAGGTTAATGATATACTTCTTCATAGTTTGTCAGACTTGCAACAATAAGGGCCACTTTGGATCAGCCATGCATGTACAATGGCTTTCTATCTCTATATATAGATTGAACAAGCTTTCATAGCCCCTAATAGAAGACAAGGGAATAATATGGATGTCTACTCACAACCATTAGTAAATGCATTGAAGGAATTATGGGAAGGGATACATGTGTATGAAGTATCAATACCCATCACTACAGAGGGGATTTTTGTGTTTTATGGAATATGTGCTTACACCATACATGATTATCTAGGCTTAGGAGTTCACTCTAGTAAATTACATTTTTATTGATTTGTTTATATACGTAATCGCATTGTTTCACATATTAATTTAAATCACTAAAATTGTTATGATCTTCATGATCATTAACATGAGCTATATACAACATTCTTTCAGGTGTTGTAAGAAAAGGGTATCATGGATGTAAATGTTGTGGACCTTCTCTAAAGCTAGGTGGTCCAACCACCTATGAAAAGAAATGTATGACTACTCTAGGGTATTCCTCCTAGAAGAACAACCGTACAAAAGAGTGACACCCACCTTCAATGGTAAACTAGAGAGAACCAAAAGGCCTACAATAATGACACCAACTAAATGTATTAGAGCATATGAGAGAGAAAGAAGGATAAGGAGTTTGTAGAAATGTTTGATTCAAATGGGGAGCCTATGCTCGACAATCCATAATTTTTCGACACCTATGTTGAGAAATTTCCATTGGGATGAAAATGAAATCTGTCTTTTATGAGCTCTCTTATTGGGAGCATCTTAAGATTTCTGAGTCACTAGATCCCATGCATATATCTAAAAATGTTTCATCTTATTTATGGAGGCACATATCATTGAAATAAAATGACACATTGGTTGTTATGAGAGATATTATTTCCTCAAAAGCTAAAATACATATTTTCCAAGAGAAGAAATGAGAGGAGATGTTGGTCCCTCTTGGTCTTTCAAAGAAGGTGATGTCCCATGGATTTAAAAGAAAGATGACCTTTCTTTGGCAAAGGAAGTTATAATGAGTGTGAGGGTGACTTTTTTATATGGGTCTTCATTGTAGCACTACTTCACTATGGAATACCATTTGACCCTTCTAAGAGTATGTATGTCAAAAAAATGATTTTATTATTTGTTATTATTTTTATGCAATCAAATATTTTATAGTTAATTTTTGTATAAAGTACTATTTACTATGTAGTTTCATTATTCTCTAATCATTCATGTGTGTTTGAACCATGACTTCCACAAAGACCTATGACTTTCCATATATAAATTATCTACATTTTTACACTGAATCACATCAAAGGAGATTCGTATGGCTAGAATTCCATGGTGGCATTAAGAGATAGCTGAGATTGTTTGTATGTTTAAGAAGGAATTGCCGATGGCTTTCATGCAATTGGAGGGTCATCTTCTAATTCACATAGTAGATGAGGTTCAATTAGTTATGGTGCTTTCTTGTTGTTGGATATTCTTATTAGATAGGTAAATAAATAAATTGAAAGGTTTTTTTATACAAGGGAAAAACCCCAAGGGGTCTACGACAAAGGAGCATATATCATATGAGTATCTCTATTATGCTAGTGAGTACATTAAATAGATTGACAACATACCAGGTGTGGTGATTTTGGATGACAAAAGAGATAAACAAAAAATGGAAAGGGAACTTCTCCAAGGAAATGTAAAGAGGCACATGATAAAGAGTAAGTGGCTTCTCATTTGTCAAATTTCTACACAGTAACCATTCATGTTGAACTTCATATTAATTCATATTTTGATCTCATACGTCCTCTATGTATGGGTTTGATTTCATTAACGAATTCATAAATTGAAGCCATCAACAAATTCATTCCTTACAATATGGAAGTGGCACAACCATGGGTCACATTGCATGGGTCATTACCTGCACGTTGAAGAGGATGTGCTAAACATAGGGATTGGGTGAAAAAACTCAGTAATAATCTCTTTCTATAAATTTTTAACTTAATAATGCACCTTTGAATTGTAACATCTATATTTTATATTTTTAATTATGTTCAGGTTCATAGACACACGACACTATGATTTTTTCACTTTTTTATAGGTGCATTTGTTCCCACCTATGTCGGCATAAGGACTTCATTTTTGCATGAAGGATGTCGATGATCAATGTATGACACAAGAAAATGGAGTGGAAGTTGATTTTGACCAATCTATTCATGCTAGCCATCATGATTAAAACCTAACACAAGGAACATTGGCTTATGTCAAAAATATACAAGAGATCATTCAAGTGGAATTCTCTTCATTCGAGTGTGTTATTTTTAGGTGCAAGGGGTGGGAAACCATCAATCGGAATAATGTAAAGGAAGATCATGATAGTGGGTTAATATATATAAACTCTAGAAAGATGTGGCATGAAGCTAGGGAGCCTTATGTTTCTCCTAAGAATTGCAACCAAGTATTATTTTACCCAGATGTGTTGGATAGAGGTTGGTGGTTCGTATTAAGACATGACCCTTTATCAAAACATATTTTGGAGAACAACAATGTTATCATGCCAAGAAAGAAAGATAGTTAGGGTGATGACAATAGAGAGTGATATGTACTTGTGCTATTTCATCATTTATACTATTTTTGTATTTTTTGTTTTATTTATTTTGCTAATATTTTATCTTTTTATTTGTCTTATTGCCATTTTATATAATTGGAAAGATTCACAAAGGTTTTTACATTTTCTTTTGTAGTGGAAACATTTTTACACTTAAAACTAAGTATTTCCAATTGTGTAATTTATAATTTATAATTTTAACATATTTGTTTAATGTGTTTAAATCTAATTTATAGTAGACTTATCGTGTAGGATTTGGATAGACATTAGGATGGATCAAAATATTGTAATTATAAGCTTGAGTTATCAATTTATAGCTATATTTTATTAAGATATCAATCTAAATATACTCATATTATGTCCCTTTCTCAAATGACGTTGTGAGTATCAATTTGATATAACTCGCTAAGTGATAGAAAATGGAGAAGGAAAATCATATATGTGTTATACATACTAAAATACCTACTACAACTATCCTCAATTTTTTTCAATATAGTAAAATAGCCTCCCTTACTTTCACTATGCAACATATCCCCATATATATAAATGCAATTTAAAACATGTTTTACAATATCTATAATAATAAGGATTCAAGGTCACAATCCTTCTCAAATAGGAAAATGAGAAGAATATCACCAAAATGAGAAAATAGGGAATTGGGAAACAACATTGAAGCTTTATTGTAGATTTAGATACTTATTGGTTTATTAATTAGTTCACATGTTTGTTTTATTCTTGTTTAGTTCAAAATCAATATAAGTAATGAAGTGATAAATCTATGAAGACTTTAACAATGAAAAAATTGTGTATTAATCTGTAAGATTAAATTCTTGACATGAAAGGTAAAGTCATGTTTACTCTATTTAAATCACATTTCTTGCAACATTATGTAAACTAAAAGGAGGTCTTATGCATGTATAAAATGTTGATTATATCTTTTTATAGATCATAAGAGAAACAAATGAGCTTACATGGATGCATGAGAGGTTTTAATTTTTTTCTTCATGGATAATGGAAGAGTTTTGACTTTTCTTTTCAATGGTAATTATAAATAAAAGTTGAATTAATAAATATTTTATGGCTAAAAAGTAAATGATAAATAATGTGATGTTGATTAAAAAGCATTTGTTTGACTTTCTATTAGATTTGGTGATGCATTTTTCTTTCCTATATAGATTATGCAAAATAAATACTCATTTTTATGTATTTATAAGTAAATTATTTAAAGTAGACATATCTATATCATTGTGAACATGATCTAATATTAGGTAAGAGAAATGTGAAAACATGAATTTTAGTGACTAAAATATAATATTTCTTGAGTTTTTCATTAAGAAATAATGAAATATGTTATTTTTCAAAAAGTTAAATCTAATATAATATGATTTTTGTATTATTTAACTCACATTTATTATTTAAACATGATAAATTTAAACCACAACAACAAATAAAGAACCAAAATATCAGCAAAATGATGTACATGTCAAAAGATTTAATCTCTTTTAGTGATTGATAAATCTATGATTAAGATGCATGTACAGTGGCTTTCTATCTCTATATATAGATTGACCATAGTGTAATTTTTCATTGTTTAAATTGTACTTTTGAATAATTTATTATTATTAATATTTTATATTGAAAATAAAATGAGTTACACATTTTTGTCTTAATAAGAACTAACTATTTTTTTTTTACCTTTAATTTTTTTCCTTGTGAGTATTGAAATATTTTACTAATTAGGTTAGAATGAATATGAATAAAATATCTAAGAAATAAAAAAATATTTACTGAAATTTTACAATTATAGTTTCAACCATACTATAAGCTTTGTAATTTATAAAAAAAGTCTTTGCATTTTTTTTTTAAAGTAAGTCATTTTGCATGTGTTTCATATATAAAAATTTTGATATAAGTTCACCAATAAATAATCTATAATAAATATTACTTCATATAAATAAACATCATTATGATAACCATCTAAGAAACATAAATATCATCTAAGATACACATTCAAATTCGCTATCTTCATCTAATTATATACACCTCTAGCATATATAAATGTCATTAGCTAGCACACAAATCTAATAATAGAGCAAAGCATCATCATCGTTATCGCATCCAACAAAACAAAATCTTTCTAATCTAACATCATCACCACACACATCCTGCAATTAATATACATCTCATGTCAAATAAATACTATCACATACACATCTATCTGCAGGCAGATTAAATGAACATATATAACAAAGCCTAACAATATACGCATCAACAATAACATATAAATTAAGTACATAAACATGAAAAAAAATGCATCATATATATAAATAGTTCAAACAACTACATCAAGTCAAATAAATTCTATCAAATATATGATACAATAGACGTAGTAGTGGCATCTTGGATTGTAGAAGAATACGATGGATGGTCAAGTACTTCCTTAACAATCAGACTACAAAGTAGAGGAGAATGTGGCTGGTCTTCTCTCTCAAGAGAAACATGAGGCACCATTGTCAGTACTAGGACATGATCATTAGAAGAATGATGACGAGGTGTACTAGCCCAAGCATCACCGACACCCTGACCATGATCAAATGGATTAGTACTACCAGAAGCATGATCACCACCCTCATACTTATGATCTAACTGCCTAGAATAATGTGAAGACTCATGTCATGTATCTGTGACATGCCCTGCATCCCTCATCACTTCTAGTAGCATGTTAGCTTTGATGGTAGGATGAATAGGAGTCATCATATTGCATGGACAGTCCATGAAGAGCTCCAGGAGCTTCAGATTTACCCTGATGTATCAAGCCCTTGTAGGGAGGACTCTATCCTCAACCAAAAATCTAGACAGTTAGTCATAGTAGTCCATCCTAAATATGAGACCATCCCTATGGGCCCAGATACCCATACCCCTCTTTATCTGAGGATGTGCCTCATCCTCTTAGGCCTCACCCATCTCTGCATCTAATCCCTCTATTGGGGGAGGAGGCATGTCCCCAATGAATGTGCCGATGTCTACAAAATATATAGTACACAAAATAATTAGACAATTTCATTAAAAAATTTAATAAAACAAGTTAAAGAACATGATATAATAAATTGTATTCTAATTAATTAAGATAATAAAATGAAACTAGATTAATTTAAATAAAATAATAATATTACCTCTATCCTCTACATGCTCATCTCGTGTGAAGAGGATGTTGGGACACACTATCCAATCCATCCCCGCATATGAACACGACACCTAAATAAACAACTGGTGTTGGTTGGATACTCTAGCATGCCCCTCTAGGGCATCATCTAGCCCCACATGCCCATCTGCACCTGAATCATCGGCCTAGAAGGGTCACGATTAAATGCAGGCATCACCTTTGGAAACCTCTCAAAAAATAAAGAAAAAATCTCTAAAGCGAAAGGGAAGTTCATTGTCCCATGTATCATTACATGACATCTATCTAAAACCCTACAAAACTGCCTCAAAATAATGGTATACCATATGATACATTGTGGCACCTAAATCAAAGAATCAACATAAAATAAAAGATGGAAAATAATGTTCTTACAATCACTAGTATAGTGTGCAATGGTGGTCACTAGTAATGAGAGGCACCTAACCTCCTATATAGAAAAAGAAGCAATATGTAGCTCTCCATCACGCACTTGAAAATATGTTCGACGGACTACGTCACCCTCAACATATCTCTCAGAGTAGTCAAGCTGACTCTATGTTGCAATCCCATGGGGGATATCAGGGAGCTCGGGAAAACATTCCCCTCGTGGATAGGCAAGTGATAAAATATAAGTCCTCCTCAGAGGGCCTATACCACGTGTTAAGACTGACATGAAAAGACAGTTGGTGGACATTCCATTGACAAATCAACTATGCCAATAAGTCATAGTGCGCCTTCAGGGATGTAGCCTCCTGATAGTACTTAAGGAGGCCTACATTCCTCAAGAGTGCTCAAGTAGTTGTGCTAATAGGGTGAGGGTATGAATCCCTCTCCCTCTTTCATGCCTCCCTTGGTCAAACCACATTGTATTGGTCTACCATTTTCTTCTACTCAAACTGCTACTCCCTCTGTTGACATTTTTGTTACATGACTAACATATAAAATACATCAACCTCATACATAAACCATAATTTCTTTTTTATTAAATGAAAAATGTATTTATAAATATGGACACATAACTTTCAATTAAAAAGAAAAAAATAAATCATCCTTGTGGCTTAAGAAATAGTAATGCACCGGCTCAAGTGCATTATCAAATAGAACAACACCGACAATAGTGTGTTTGTGCATATGACAACACTTTTGATTCACATACATACATTTTCACAGTGGTGCGTCTAGACAACCTTATGCACTAGTGCATACCTATAAACATTTTGCACCAGTATGAAACGTTCAAGTTATCGAACACACCAAGTTATATTTTTTTAATATTATGTGTACTAGGTGTTTGGTAAACATAAATGCACTGGGATTAAGTTATAAATGTATGCATTGATGTGCAATGTATAGGTTCTCTCGGTATGTTGTAATTTATGAGACGCACTGACAACACCACCGTGTGTTAGGTTCACGCGCTGAATTATGGTGCACCCTATAAATTTATAGGGTGCGTCACTATCAGTGCAAGCCAAACCTATTGAGTAGACCACGTAGGAAAAACAATTCCAAAATAGTGGTCTTTTGGACCTGTTTTGAAATTTTGTTCCACAAAAAAATTAATTTAGAGAGAAACATAGACATTACCTAGACATTTTGTCATTAGGGAGACATAGTTGACACGTAAATGAGAAAAAAAAATTCACCAATGTTTGAGAAAATTGGAAAGCCATGCACTAAGCATGGTATGGAAGGATGATGAGAAAGAGAAGCACTGACAATAGGGTGCTTGCGTGAGACAAAGAGTGGCATCAATGCTATAGAGCTTTACAACACTACAAATGATAAAAATGAAATTGAGGGTCGATAGTTTTATTTATTTATTTATTTAACCCTGTTTCGGGGTGTTATTATAACAACATTGGTGCATACTATCTCCAAGACCACCATTTTTTTTTAATTAGGATCCCTATAGTGGTGGTCTTATTAAGATGCACCAAGGCATTTTAATACATGAACCGCACCGATGTTTCGTGGGAATATAGGACCTCATTTTTTAAAATTAAAATACCCCTAGGGGTGCTCTTTCTAAGATGCACCAAGGTGTTTTAATACATGAACATTACTGGTGCTTGATGGGAATCTCACACCACATTTTTTTTTAAAATTAAAAACCCTATGGCAGTGCTCTTTTTAAGATGTGCAAGAACGTTTTAATACATAAACTGCACCCATGCTTTGTGGGAATATAGCACCACATTTTTTTTAAATTAAAAACCCTCTAGCGGTGCTCTTTTTAAGATGGAATAGGGCGTTTTAATACATGAAAATTGTTGCTTCATGGGAATATAGCACTATATATTTTTTTAAATTAAAAACCCTATAGTGGTGCTTTCTTTAAGTATGCACTGGGGAATTGTAATTCAAGAACAACACTAGTGCCTCTAGTGTATATAGCACTAATATGGTGAAAACAATTTTAGGACCGATTTTTGTTTTAATTTAACCTTTATCGGCTGCTATTGAGTAGTGTAAGCATTGGTGCATTATATATAAGTGGCACATTGTTGTTTTAAATAACGTTTCCATGGTGCGCTATACTGTGTACACATCAGTGCGTTAACATACTAGTTTATCACTAGATATGGAAAAATGAATTTTACAACTAACATTTTTGTAAATTCAACCATTTTCCAGTGCTATCATGTAGAATATGCATTGGTGCAATTTTTATTTAGCACACCATTTTTTTCTTTTTCTTTTAAATAAATTTTACTTGATACACCATGTTCTATTAGGCAGTGATTATATGTATAGTAAAGCACTAGTCTGTTTGTATATTATAGACACATATTTAAGAAACATCTGCTAAAAAATCCACCCACCCACATCCATTAGCGACCTTCACTACAAATAGATTTTTGTGCTATTTTTTTAGGGGCTTCCACAAAAACCTCCGCTGGAGGATCATTTCCTTGTATTCTATTATAACAGAAATCATAATACTAGAAATCCATAAAGGGGACCCTCCACCATATTTACAAAATGCTAGACTAGAAAACCATAGCATTTATTATGAACAAGCTCACACGCCGAAAATAATGCAGCTTCAATATCGTATAGAAATTTATCACAAGGTTCCTTCCTTAAATAAAACCTAATTAAAATTTACATAGGAAGTTACCAAACCCAAAACCACATTAAAAAAATGCATTAGTTCTAGTGATGTGGATTTAGTTGCTCATGAGAATAGTCTAACTCCAACGCACAAATAGAAAAAATTATAGATATGTTTTATTAATCCAAACACTAGGTTATATATCATTATATAAAAAAAATAACTCAAAAATTTTAGGATAGAAATTTTCACTAGATTCTAAAAGCTACCAGCTAACCAGAATACTAGAAATCATGGGAGAAATGATATCAACTACTCTATGAAAGTAAAAAATCAAAAGGTTTCATAACTCTCAAAATCAATAATAATATTCTAATAAAATAATAATGAGAAATACATATGCTCGATATACTTATACTAAGGATAAGGACTAGAATCCTTAATGGCTTTGGAATTGGAATTTGGTGATATAGATCAATTGAAACATTCTTCAATCGGAAAAATCAAGCTAGTGTTGCAAAAGAAATACTAGGTTGTATAGTAGATAACAAAACTTGATATTTACTATGGAAGTTATTATCTCAATGTGCTAACCATCACATGCACTTGGGAGGGCCAAGAACAGATTGTTAGGAAATGATTATTTAGGATTATAGAAGTTGAGATAACATAGTTAGGGGAATTAGCTATGATGGATCCAAATGAGTTCACCTAATGGTACAAAACATTCGCATTCTTAATTTTGTGTATAAAATTATATGTTGTGAATAATAAAGTCACTTTTCTACTCTGAGCAAACATACATTAAATGATGGTGTTGATAGATAGACTCACCAGTCATTATTTTGCAAAAACTCACCTTTTTAGAAATGCTTTGTGAGAAGGTGTTTGCTAGAAAATTGTAGCATGTGAGGAGTGGTTGTAATGTTGTCAAATGAAAAAAAATTAGAGATGATAACATTATCTTAAAATTGGTGTACCTGTATATAATTTGCAGGTGATAATTTAATTGTACATTAAGAATATAAAATTTTCTTACTTTAAAAAAAGGATAATCAAATTTTGCATCTATACTAAAAATATACTTTTTAATAGAATCTCAATCAAAAATTTGTTTTTTTTTTCACCAAATAACTAACCATGACCAATACCCTTTTTGAGATATATATCAATCTCATGAACTTATATGAATGAATCATTAAAAGGTATTTTGGAAATTGGAACTTGAGGAAATATTTGCACCTATTTCATCTCTCTCTTTGCACCAGAGACCAAGAGTTAGATGGATCTAGATTGGTAAACATTCAAATCATTTCATACGGAAAAAAAATTAATATTATTTTAGTTCTCTTGAAAACTTTGTGAAGAAAAATCACATTCTGTTACACATCATAAGCAATTATAATATAATAAATTGCTAAGTTAAAAGCTTAATATTACAAGGGACTAACAAAATAAATATTATTATTACTACTACAAGTATGTAAATTATATGACCATATGCATAATATTTCTTTTCCATTTATAGTATTCAGAAGCCATAAGGCATAATATTGTAATGAAACGAGGAAGTTATTTTTTTATAACAAAGTAGTACATTTAGATGGCTACAAATTTATTTCTCTCTCTATATATATAACTTAAAATAAAATTATAATTTAATTATTTTTAATCATTTTTTTTATTGGCAATATTGAGATATTATCAGGAATTGTGTGTTTTGATTCTTTTTATAAATTGATATATATATCAACATTTATCTATCCTTATACAAAAAATTTTATTTTTTATTTTAAAATTCATTGAACCAAATGCAATCTTTTCTACTAAAAAAAGATTATTTAATTTTATAGTTTTATATTCCTTTTTTCTATTTTTTAAAATCAATTTTATTTTAAATAAAAATACTAAATAAATTACTTACTAAAATATATATTACATTTACCACTCTATAACCAACAAATTGATATATATTTAAATCATTTTTATTTTAAATAAAAATACTAAATAAATTACTTACTAAAATATATATCACATTTACCACTCTATAACCAATAAATTGATATATATATCCATATATATATATAGAGAGAGGGGTTTTCTTATAGTTTTGTTATATAAAGGCACTAGGGCTTGATTAAACTATTGGGAGATCGATGAGAATGATGCATTGCAAAACATTAATAACATTAAAAATATTATTACTCCTAACTTCAAATAAAAAATGTGGTGTGAGAAAGATTTAACAGCGAAAAGAAAATTAAGATATTATAAGGAGGTCATCAACCCCACTGTAGAAAATCAAAAGTATCTCTTCGTTTTAACTAGCTCAAAGAAGAAAATTAATATAGCCAAGATTAGAACGAACTCTCATAAGCTCCATAGTGAAATGAGTAGTTGGGGATGGAAAGGTTTTTCGTCTCTGTGAGAATACGAAACATCGAGGATGAAAATCACTTCCTCTTAGAGTGTCCTCTGTAGAAGCACATTAGATTTGAGTTTCAAAATCTTTGTTGCAATACTAACCTTCCTAGCCTTTTACGATGTCAAAATTACAGTGAGCTCAGAAAGCTTCTCTCCAAATTTTTGAGCATAGGAATAAAATCTTAAATCAAATTAAATAATTCATTTCTTTACGTCCAATAGACCAAAGTTTAGTCTTAGTGGATGTTAACCACCATCATAATATACCATCATAATCATATATATTTGCTTATAATTTTGTATTTTTTTATTTTTATAAGTTATATATATATATTAAATATTTCTTTATAATTTATTTTTGTTTTTGATGATTTTTTATTAATTTGTAATTTTATTGATTTTTTTTTTCTTTATATTTTATTATTATTGAAATTGTATTTTTAAATTAAAATGTTCAAATAAATTTAATAAGAGAAAATTATAGTTGTTATTCTTTCTGATCAAATTTTAAATAAAATTGATTAAAACTAAAAGAAAAAATAGTGATATTATTTTAGATTGGTCACTTATGTGTCATATAAAGTTAGGAGAATTACACCTGCCGATTATAATCGTAACAATTAAAATTAATCTATATCACACTCATCCGGGGCCTACCATTGCTTGCAACTCTTGTTTATACTATAGCAGTAACAACATCAACAGATATCTTGCAATATGCCTTGATATGTATCCATTATTTACTATAATGGAAAATATACTCTACTAAATCCCAAAATATATTCAGAATAAGCATTTTATTTTATATTTCATTTAACAGATCTCACATTCAGTAGAGGCGTACAAACAAGAGAAATGATAATGAACAAGAGTTAAGTTCAGCCATATAGCAGGGGTTCTCCTTACGTGGATTGCAGGCCTTTATTTATTTGAAACAAAACAGTACGCGAGCTTAGGTTGCTTCTCTTTCATGGCTGATAGGTAGGGTAGTTATAAACTGGATATATCTCGAAGCGCACTGCGCAACTTTCCAGATACATTTGAGCCCCAACCTGTGAAGAGCAACACTGATTCATGGCCGTAATCGCTTTTTTCAAACAAACACCACAGTCAGGTCCTGAAAGACTCCTTAAGCACATTTCCAATCCATAAATGGTGACAGAAGAATTCACCGCCAACGATCCGGTGGCGAATCTATTGACTGTTAAGGGAGCTTTGTCAGAAAGTGTGTTCATAAGATTCCCTAGAGTCTGATTGAAGCCTTCAATATCACCGTTGCTCTTGACATTCTCAAGAGCAGCGGCCTCAACGGTATCGAGAACAGAGGCGAAAGTATATTTCTCATAAC
Organism: Pinus taeda; assembly: GCA_000404065.3. Classification (NCBI taxonomy): domain Eukaryota; kingdom Viridiplantae; phylum Streptophyta; class Pinopsida; order Pinales; family Pinaceae; genus Pinus; species Pinus taeda. The sequence goes on along the minus strand of APFE030397046.1, from coordinate 693 downwards.
GAATGAAGCAGAATTCCAGCTGAATCCGAGCTCCAATGGCATTAGGGCAGTCTTGATAAGCCATCTGTGAGGCTTTAGCGGAACACTTTTGGCAGTCCTCCTGAGAGATGTCGGGCCGGCATTGTAGAAGGCCGTTGACTCCTCCATAAGAATATGTCGCGAATCCGCCTCGTGGGGCAGCGGCCCTCACCAGGTACTCCAATACGGCGTTCACGTTCCTTTCATACGCACTGCCATTGCTGTATTTGTTTACGTTGCAGAGCCCGTAAATGAACGGATCGGATTTCGAAAGGGCAGCTGAGACTGAAATGGCATTAAGGTGGAGCAGTCCAAGTAAGAATAATGCCATGAAACAGCAACGCCATATTATCACGCTTTCCATCCTTGCCATTTCCCAATAAGTATAGTGAATAAAAGGCTCTGTAATGTTACTCGGCTTCTTGTGAATCTTTCCAAGGTTGGGCAAATAATTTATAGATGGAGAATGCTATCCGCAGGCAACGTCGGCAAGCCAATTACTGGTGGATATTTACAAAAGGTCGGTAAGCCAACTTCTGGAATAACAGCTGTTATAATGGTATTGGCGTTACCGGATCGGGTCAGTGTAGTGCATATCCACAGCCGCTAATTTTGGTTGAAATCTCCGATTTATTGGACTTTTGAAGAGGTCGAGACAAGGAGACAAGAGAGTGA
>APFE030397044.1:10463-55478 GCA_000404065.3 Pinus taeda | reverse complement strand
AAGCAAAAAGAGATTTGTTTTTTTTGAAAAATTAATAATACAAAATTTAGATAACTTAATAAATAAATTATTGAAAAATTAGTAATAGAAAATTTAGATAAATTAATAAATAAATTATTTCTATATTGCATTGTTTATTTAATATTACGGGATAAACTCAAGCTAAATATTATATTGTCTGTGAAAATGTAAGAAAGTGACCACAGAAGCTTAACCGAACTGGTGGTAAGGTATTGGCAAACGTTTGCTATGAGTACTGAGGAATTACGATCACGATTGTTAATTATGATTTGAGAATTCTATTGGTAGATGAGGAAGTCAAGCCAGTGTATTGTTAATGGACGTTATCTCGGGTCATTGGGAGGGTTTTAATAATAACCTCTCTACCCCTGTTCCAATGGCTGCTGCTACATAAATTGTTGATGTCAGATTATGATGAGACTTATACGAATCATGAATCGCGCTTCTTCCAGGTCTTTAGTCCCATTTAAAAAAAAAGTCAAGCCAATGTACACATCTCTGTTCCCATCTCTGTTCCAGGTCTTTAGCCCCATTTAAAAAAAAAGTCAAGCCAATGTACACATCTTTAGTCCCATTTAAAAAAAAGTCAAGCCAATGTACACATCTCTGTTCCCATCTCTGTTCCAGGTCTTTAGCCCCATTTAAAAAAAAAGTCAAGCCAATGTACACATCTCTGTTCCAGGTCTTTAGCCCCATTAAAAAAAAGGTCAAGCCAATGTACACATCTCTGTTCCCATCTCTGTTCCAGGTCTTTAGCCCCATTTAAAAAAAAAAGTCAAGCCAATGTACACATCTCTGTTCCAGGTCTTTAGCCCCATTTAAAAAAAGGTCAAGCCAATGTACACATCTCTGTTCCAGGTCTTTAGCCCCATTTAAAAAAAAAGTCAAGCCAATGTACACATCTCTGTTCCAGGTCTTTAGCCCCATTTAAAAAAAGGTCAAGCCAATGTACACATCTCTGTTCCCATCTCTGTTCCAGGTCTTTAGCCCCACTTTAAAAAAAAGTCAAGCCAATGTACACATCTCTGTTCCAGGTCTTTAGCCCCATTTAAAAAAAGGTCAAGGCAATGTACACATCTCTGTTCCCATCTCTGTTCCAGGTCTTTAGCCCCATTTAAAAAAAAAGTCAAGCCAATGTACACATCTCTGTTCCAGGTCTTTAGCCCCATTTAAAAAAAGGTCAAGCCAACGTACACATCTCTGTTCCCATCTCTGTTCCAGGTCTTTAGCCCCATTTTAAAAAAATGTCAAGCCAATGTACACATCTCTGTTCCCATCTCTGTTCAAGGTCTTTAGCCCCATTTAAAAAAAAAGTCAAGCCAATGTACACATCTCTGTTCCAGGTCTTTAGCCCCATTTAAAAAAAAAGTCAAGCCAATGTCCACATCTCTGCGGTGCCTTTTACACCTTTATCCTTGGCCTACTCGAGCCAATCATCCGCTGGCTTTTCCATCCTCTTTCCATGCCACCGTTGATTTTGTCAATCTTGCCCATATAACTTTTGCAAACCCTGTTTCCAAGCCACCGTCGATTTTGTCAATCTTGCCCATCTACCTTTTGCAAATCACTCTTAAATTCTCTGCGCACTTCTTCCGTTTCGCTGCAAAACTAGCTACTTCTTCACTTCTTCCGTTTCGCTGCAAAACTAGCTGCGTTGTTTATCTTCAACAGTCTGCTCTTTTGCATACCCATCTTTATTTATCTTTGCAATCTTTGTTTGTTCTCTCTGGTTGGTTTGGGCGTTATAAAATGAACTATTCCCTGGTCATCCTCAATATGCTGCTGTTTCTTCTGGTTACCTATATTATTTCTGTCCCCTCCTCCTCCCACATCCTAGTTAATGGCCAGTATGTTTTTACATCGGATGAACAGTGCGCTCCTGACAGGTTTGGCACTTCCATCGTCCAATATCCTTCTGTCCCCTCCTCCTCCCACATCCTAGTTAATGGCCAGTATGTTTTTACATCGGATGAACAGTGCGCTCCTGACAGGTTTGGCACTTCCATCATCCAATATCCTTCGCCAAAATGCGGCACTTTAGATATCACAGAATCTTATAACCCTTACCGATCCCTTGAAATCGCCTCTGCTATCTATTGTGAAACATTTACAAGATTTAATCTCTCAAAAAAAAGAATTAATCTCTCTTCACAGGATGGACGTGTCCATGGTTGGCGCCCTCAAATGATCAGATTTCGGATCGGATTTCCTCTAGAATTTGTACCCGCTCCGCGTAATTCGCGTATGTTATGTATTCCATATCCTAATTAACTTCTTCATCTTCTTTTCCAGCCGCAATATCTATACTGTGTGCTGCGTTTAGCATAGTACTTGTTTTACTTTCTTGCATAAAAATTTGTTTGCCTTTGTCCAGCTCTATCTGTTTGAAGTTATCTTACTGCCCTTTTTCTGTTTTGTTTCCAGAACCCGACAACATATATGGGCTCAGGGTCCGCAGGTTAAAAGCAGATGCAGGTAAATTGGTTATCTTTAAAACTGATCCATTGGTTATGCTTGCCTATGTTTTATATTCCATATCCTAATTACCATCTTCAACTTCATTTCCAGCGATAATATCCATATCATATGCTGCGTGGAGCATAGTCGTTGTTTTACTGTCTTGCATAATAGTGCTTGTCATAATAGTGGTTCGTCGCCGCAAGAGTCGTAAGAAAGCTGCTAGTGACGATGAGCAGAACATTGGAGACTTTATGGACCATGTCGGCCCTGGATCTTCGTCCCTCAAGAACTTCTTACACTATTTTAAATCACAAGCACCAACGAGATATTCTTATAATCAAATTAGATCCTATACAAACAATTTGGCAAACAAAATCGGCAAAGGAGGTTTTGGCACAGTTTATAAATCAAACTTGACTACGTACCCTTCTACCATAGTTCTCACCCAGAAATCAATTGTTCTCGTCCGCTCATTATCTAGCTATTGTAATAGTGCAATTTCGGACGATGTCCAACTATGGTAGGCTCTCGCCGGTCCACTCAAAGGACTTTGCCGCTTCAGTTCCCTTAACCAATTGTATAGGTCCTCAACGAATTTGCACCAGAAAATTTCATATCGGTGATATGAGCTATCCGCGTATAGGATCTGCTTACGCACCCTGCCGATCGGCTGATTCTTGCGGGTAGCTCTTTTTGCTACAAATTGGTCTATTTTGTGATTCCACCAATTTCTGATATCTCTTAAACACCCTTGACACCATATTCTAAACCAGTTTTCATAATTTCAGGTCCCGACAACAGAACCATTTGTTGGCTCGAGTGATCCATCAGGGAAAAGATCCCAGGTTCAGACTGGGAAGGCCAACAATGGTTCACTGTAGTCTAGGACAACATTGGAATTTTCACCTCACTCTGAAGGGCAAAGAGTCTCACTCAAAGCACGCCGCGACCAAAAGGGGAAAAGGGCTCAACATGGGATTGAGGGGGTCTAAGTTATACCCAGGCAGTCATACACATATGTGGTCATCAACCATGGAACAAAGATGATGATATCCTCAACTCATACACAGAGACTCATCATATATACCACAGAACTAACAACATACTAGTATCAATCTATCAAGCACCAGCCTCATGTAACAAGGGGACTAATTAAAATTTTGATAAGCCATAATACAAGATGCGCAATACACTTATGGGTCTTAACATTCATCAACTCAAATTACATTAAAGTATCAGAACATAATACATTTTAACTCGGCGCTTGGCCATCAACAATACAGAGAATACCTGGCTCAGTAGCTCAGGTCAGATCTACTCCGCAACTCAGGTCCTTAGTTCCTAGCCCTTCCTGCTTCTGCTCTAGGGTCTGCGTACATCCTTAGTGGCCTAATGCTTCAGTGTCTCACCGACAACCCTGATGATCAACGAAACCCAGCAACAATAGTAGCAACACCTCTAAAAACCGATAGTCAACCCCTTCCTTTCTGTTCTTCCTCTCTTTATATCATTCTCAGCTGCGTGGACTACCAGTTCTCGCTTGGTTGCTTGCTTCCTTGGATGCCTTTACGCTTCCCCATTTCCTCGGCTGACTTTTCCTTCCGCTGCCACCTTTCCATCACCTTCCCACAACTACTCGTTCCGCCACCCAACAGTTTCTGCCATTTGTCCTTTCCCGCCCTACGGTTGGTCAAAACTGGTCAAACTCCTCAAAATTAATGAACGCTACAACAAGTTAATCCACAACCTCATTAATTTCTCGATCAACATGTTTAGTGATTACATATTCAAAAGAGGAGAGCCTGGAATGAATATGTTCCCCTATCAGTTCCAAAAGCCAACTTTTTATTACTTTATCTGGAGGAGATCCATTTATAATTCTTTCAAGCATAGCTATAGCTATTTGAGAATCACCCTTGACTTGCAACTTGGATACCCCATCTTCCCATGCTACCTGTAGTCCTCTTTCCAAGGCTAGATTTTCAGCTACATTATTTGTGGTGTTGCCACATGACACTGCGTAAAAATTTACCATTTTGCCATTATCGTTGTGGATTATTCCCCCTAAGACCAGCTGGCCTGGGGTTACGCTTGGAGGCCCCATCGAAATTTATTGAGGAAATCCTGTGGGGGGCATGTGAACGAGCTAGAGGAGGTTCTCCTTAATGAGATGGTCCAGGGTCAAAAGACTCCTGGTGAAGACCAAGGGCAGCCAAAATGGCACGTTCAAGCCCCTCCGCTTTCCAGTCCTCATCCGACTAGTGCGAGATAAACAAAGTTTCTTTGATGTTCTGAAGGACTATTTTTCATACACTGATGGGGTGAAAGGCTTCAAAGTGGAAAACTGCCCTGTTTTTGGCTTTCCATATGTTCCATAGGACAAATCCTTGCGAGAGGCATGATGCTCTATTGAAAATGGGGTTTTTGATGAGAGACCACCTCCATATTTATAATGATTCCCGAAGGCTATTGACTAACTGATTAGATGCTCCAAATACCTCAGTGTGACAACCCCATACCTCCAATGCCTTTGGACAGAAATTTAAGAGGTGGTCAGTCATTTCTTCCTCATTACGGAACAGAGGACACCAAGATGGTCCAAGGAAGCCCTTTTTTCAAATTTTATCCCATGTGAGAAGTTTACCATGCCCCGTTAACCATAAGATGAATGAGACGTTTTTCCATAATCGAGAGTACCAGATTCTCTTCCAGAGTGGGTCCGGCTCCAGGTCCCCTATAGATGATATAATTGAATAGGCCCCCATGAGGGAGAACATGCCTTGTGGGAGGTGTCCCCATCGCAATTTATCTAGTCTCCATTGTTGAGGATACGGCATTGACGTAGAATTAGGAGGAGGGAATTCCAATCCAATGGGGATCATGATCTGGCCAGTTACCAGAAGATTTCCACTCCTTCCATTTTGACCCTAGGGATGTTTCTAGCCAAAACTATTTAACACGTTCCGCGCCCAACTTAGAGGTGAATGTATGAATATCTACAAAGGCCAGATCTTGATCCAATCTGGGATGTTGCATCCAACTCTCGTTCCAGAATTTAGCTTTACTGCCACTCCTAATTTCCCATAATCTATGTTCCCAAATGAGGCCTTGTTGAGCCTTAGCTCAATTCGATATCGAGGATCCATTTGGTAAGTTATGATGGAGCTATAATGGGCCCCGCCAACCTTATACCCCGTATTTGATTTCCCAGATCTGCTTCCATATCTCTTAAACTCCTTGGAGCCAACGCCACCAGACCTTTGTGCTAAGGGCTTGGGATAATAGCTCTCGATATTCCAGGCCTAGGCCACCATGGATCTTTGGTTTACACAACTTATCTTAGGCCACCAAGGCCCATTTTCGTCTGATCTGCGACCTAGTCCATAGGAATTTTTGGGACTTGGTCATCAGCTCCTTATAAATGCTTCTGGGGGCCGGAAGGGCCGAGAGTTGATATAGGGGGTAATCTGAAGAACTGCTTTAAAGAGAACAAGTCGGCTTGTTGAGTTCCTGACCTGAAAGGTCCAACTTGATCGTTTCTTGTCAATACGAGATATCACCTCCTTCCAGTAGGAGATCTTGAGGGAGTTAGACACTAGAGGTACGCCGAGGTAGGTGTTGGGAAGCGACCGAATTCTGAATCCAAGAGTTCTTGCCAAATGACTTTACACTCTTGGGTGAGTATTGAAGAAAAAAATGTCTAATTTATCACCATTGATCTTGGTACCAAAAGCCTATTGAAAAAACTTGAGAATAAATCCTAATTGCTTAGCCTCTTCTAAAGTGGATTTCCCATAAAGCATATTGTCATCAACTAATTGTTGGTGGGTTAAAGGAGGAGCTTCTGGAGAGATTATCATGCCCATAACGCTGCGAGATTCAACTACTACCTTGATAAGCCTTCGTAATCCTTTACTTATATTCAAATTATTAAAATATTACTTGTATTCAATTATTTAATAATTTAATATAAATATAAATTTTAATTAGATTTTTAAATAAGATCTCATTAAATTATTAATATTTTTAATTTAAATATAATTTATAATTTATAATTATATTCTTTTTCCGGGTCAAAATAAAGAAATCTAAATAACAATCTAACTACTTGCGGAATGTCAAAGCCAGTTTTAAAAAATAAAATAATGCTGGAGGGATAAATCTAATTGATTTTAATTTGAAAAAAATTAAAAAAAAAAATAATGCGCACGGAATGTTTAAGTGATTTTTAATTGGAAAAAATATTTATATTAGACTACGGAAAAATGTCGACAATTTTAAAATCAAAAAATAATTATTTTATTGGTAATATACCATAATAATATATTTTAGTTTTGTATTTGTATATATATGATAAATATATTTAGTTGGTTGACTGTGGCTTTCAATTAATATGATAAAGCTGTTTTAATGTGTTTAAAATATTTTATCTATTAATAATTAAATTCATATAAATTTAATCTTTTAATAAATAATTTAAATAAATAATGATAATTTATAATTAATTAGTTTATATCTATTTTAACGTGAGAGTTCAAGTTTTTTGAAATTTAAAAAGTGAGTTATATCAGTTTAAAGTCAATTTTTTTGAGAATTTTTTATCTTTCTTAAAAGCAAAAAGAGATTTGTTTTTTTTGAAAAATTAATAATACAAAATTTAGATAACTTAATAAATAAATTATTGAAAAATTAGTAATAGAAAATTTAGATAAATTAATAAATAAATTATTTCTATATTGCATTGTTTATTTAATATTACGGGATAAACTCAAGCTAAATATTATATTGTCTGTGAAAATGTAAGAAAGTGACCACAGAAGCTTAACCGAACTGGTGGTAAGGTATTGGCAAACGTTTGCTATGAGTACTGAGGAATTACGATCACGATTGTTAATTATGATTTGAGAATTCTATTGGTAGATGAGGAAGTCAAGCCAGTGTATTGTTAATGGACGTTATCTCGGGTCATTGGGAGGGTTTTAATAATAACCTCTCTACCCCTGTTCCAATGGCTGCTGCTACATAAATTGTTGATGTCAGATTATGATGAGACTTATACGAATCATGAATCGCGCTTCTTCCAGGTCTTTAGTCCCATTTAAAAAAAAAGTCAAGCCAATGTACACATCTCTGTTCCCATCTCTGTTCCAGGTCTTTAGCCCCATTTAAAAAAAAAGTCAAGCCAATGTACACATCTTTAGTCCCATTTAAAAAAAAGTCAAGCCAATGTACACATCTCTGTTCCCATCTCTGTTCCAGGTCTTTAGCCCCATTTAAAAAAAAAGTCAAGCCAATGTACACATCTCTGTTCCAGGTCTTTAGCCCCATTAAAAAAAAGGTCAAGCCAATGTACACATCTCTGTTCCCATCTCTGTTCCAGGTCTTTAGCCCCATTTAAAAAAAAAAGTCAAGCCAATGTACACATCTCTGTTCCAGGTCTTTAGCCCCATTTAAAAAAAGGTCAAGCCAATGTACACATCTCTGTTCCAGGTCTTTAGCCCCATTTAAAAAAAAAGTCAAGCCAATGTACACATCTCTGTTCCAGGTCTTTAGCCCCATTTAAAAAAAGGTCAAGCCAATGTACACATCTCTGTTCCCATCTCTGTTCCAGGTCTTTAGCCCCACTTTAAAAAAAAGTCAAGCCAATGTACACATCTCTGTTCCAGGTCTTTAGCCCCATTTAAAAAAAGGTCAAGGCAATGTACACATCTCTGTTCCCATCTCTGTTCCAGGTCTTTAGCCCCATTTAAAAAAAAAGTCAAGCCAATGTACACATCTCTGTTCCAGGTCTTTAGCCCCATTTAAAAAAAGGTCAAGCCAACGTACACATCTCTGTTCCCATCTCTGTTCCAGGTCTTTAGCCCCATTTTAAAAAAATGTCAAGCCAATGTACACATCTCTGTTCCCATCTCTGTTCAAGGTCTTTAGCCCCATTTAAAAAAAAAGTCAAGCCAATGTACACATCTCTGTTCCAGGTCTTTAGCCCCATTTAAAAAAAAAGTCAAGCCAATGTCCACATCTCTGCGGTGCCTTTTACACCTTTATCCTTGGCCTACTCGAGCCAATCATCCGCTGGCTTTTCCATCCTCTTTCCATGCCACCGTTGATTTTGTCAATCTTGCCCATATAACTTTTGCAAACCCTGTTTCCAAGCCACCGTCGATTTTGTCAATCTTGCCCATCTACCTTTTGCAAATCACTCTTAAATTCTCTGCGCACTTCTTCCGTTTCGCTGCAAAACTAGCTACTTCTTCACTTCTTCCGTTTCGCTGCAAAACTAGCTGCGTTGTTTATCTTCAACAGTCTGCTCTTTTGCATACCCATCTTTATTTATCTTTGCAATCTTTGTTTGTTCTCTCTGGTTGGTTTGGGCGTTATAAAATGAACTATTCCCTGGTCATCCTCAATATGCTGCTGTTTCTTCTGGTTACCTATATTATTTCTGTCCCCTCCTCCTCCCACATCCTAGTTAATGGCCAGTATGTTTTTACATCGGATGAACAGTGCGCTCCTGACAGGTTTGGCACTTCCATCGTCCAATATCCTTCTGTCCCCTCCTCCTCCCACATCCTAGTTAATGGCCAGTATGTTTTTACATCGGATGAACAGTGCGCTCCTGACAGGTTTGGCACTTCCATCATCCAATATCCTTCGCCAAAATGCGGCACTTTAGATATCACAGAATCTTATAACCCTTACCGATCCCTTGAAATCGCCTCTGCTATCTATTGTGAAACATTTACAAGATTTAATCTCTCAAAAAAAAGAATTAATCTCTCTTCACAGGATGGACGTGTCCATGGTTGGCGCCCTCAAATGATCAGATTTCGGATCGGATTTCCTCTAGAATTTGTACCCGCTCCGCGTAATTCGCGTATGTTATGTATTCCATATCCTAATTAACTTCTTCATCTTCTTTTCCAGCCGCAATATCTATACTGTGTGCTGCGTTTAGCATAGTACTTGTTTTACTTTCTTGCATAAAAATTTGTTTGCCTTTGTCCAGCTCTATCTGTTTGAAGTTATCTTACTGCCCTTTTTCTGTTTTGTTTCCAGAACCCGACAACATATATGGGCTCAGGGTCCGCAGGTTAAAAGCAGATGCAGGTAAATTGGTTATCTTTAAAACTGATCCATTGGTTATGCTTGCCTATGTTTTATATTCCATATCCTAATTACCATCTTCAACTTCATTTCCAGCGATAATATCCATATCATATGCTGCGTCGAGCATAGTAGTTGTTTTACTGTCTTGCATAATAGTGCTTCTCATAATAGTGGTTCGTCGCTGCAAGAGTCGTAAGAAGGCTGCTAGTGACGATGAGCAGAACATTGGAGACTTTATGGACCATGTCGGCCCTGGATCTTCGTCCCTCAAGAACTTCTTACACTATTTTAAATCACAAGCGCCAACGAGATATTCTTATAATCAAATTAGATCCTATACAAACAATTTGGCAAACAAAATCGGCAAAGGAGGTTTTGGCACAGTTTACAAAGGGAAGCTTCCTAGCGGATATCTGATAGCTGTCAAGATTTTGGATAAATCCAAACAGAGTGAACAGCAATTCATTGCAGAATTGGCCACAGTGGGCATGACCCATCACATTAACCTAGTGCGACTCTTGGGTTATTGTTCCCAGGGATCAAAAAGAGCTTTGGTGTATGAATACATGCTTAATGGTTCCCTGGACAAGTATATCCATGGAACTCATCAGGACGAGCTGGATTGGAAACAGTTACATTCAATTGCAGTTGGAACAGCTCGGGGTATTGCATACCTACATGGAGATTGTAGAAATCTCATTTTACATTGCGATATAAAGCCACATAACGTTCTTCTTGACGCTGGTTTTGTTCCCAAAGTTGGAGATTTTGGTCTAGCGAAAATATCTCATAGAAATGCTAGCTACATCTCCACAGCTCATGGAGGAACACTTGGTTACGCCGCGCCAGAAATGTGGTCAAGACTGTATGGACCTGTCACTGATAAATCTGATGTTTACAGTTATGGGATGTTGCTGATGGAGATGGTTGCTGGAAGAAAAAACTTTGACGATAAAGAGAGTAGATCCAGCAAGTTCTACTATCCAGAGTGGGCCTTTAAGCAACTGGAAAAGGGCGAGTTTGGGAATCTCAGAAAGAGAAACATGTCAGAGGAAGACCAAAGCGTAGCGAAAAAGTTGACTTTAGTTGGACTGTGGTGCATCCAATTCAAATCAGCTACCCGTCCGGCCATGAGCAAAGTGATCCAAATGCTAGAAGGCGGCATTGACATTAACAGCCCTCCATTTCCATTCCCTGTTAGCACACCTCTGGGGCTATCTCTATTCAACTATTCTTCTCCAACTTACGCTTCGGAATCTCAAATGATCAATCGCTCAACAACTATGTGGACTGCCAAATCCTCCAGGTAAGATGACATACGCCCAGAATAGCTGCTAATAATGGGTATGTGTCACGGTTACACCTTGTATTTTTGTTTTATTTATTTGTTGGAAAAAAACTTCTTAAATAGAGTATATTCTCATAGCCTAGCTTCACGAGTATATTCTCATAGTTCTTAAATTACATAGCCTTGCTTATGGATTCCTTAGTGGCCTCCAGAAATAATATTTCTTAATGGTAGAGTATATAACGTTGTTTTTGTTTTCTTTGGGAAATGGTTGTCCGTTTTCTGTTATGTTTATTTTCTTATATATTATATTTAGGGACTTTTCAATATAATTTTTATATCACCCGGAATTTTTGTAATTTTTTAGATTATTATGATTTAAATGTTTTTATTTATTTTTTTATATAATTATATTAGATTTTTTATTTTTAAATATTTTAATTTTTAAACACAAAATAAAATAATATTTTTATAATTGATTTAAAAAAAATATTTGTTTATCTTTAATTTTTAAAACGTTTTGTCAATTTCATAGGTATATAATTTCAATAGTTAAAAATATATGTATTTTTATTAAAAAATCACAAATTCAAAAAACAACATTACAATATATTATTTTAGAATCAAAACTTACTTTTTCTCTTAAATTTAAGGGAACACAAATTTTCCCTTTACCAATTGTATCAAATAAATGAAGCTCCACATTCTTCATCTAACTATGAGCATAAATGTATTTTAGCTAGTCTTATTAAATTTTGATTTGTAGAACAAGTTATAGTATACTCCTCATAGGGAATCAAGCTTAGCCTTGAAATTATGAATCCACACTATCTTTGTACCAATATTAACTACTCTTTCATATTCAACCTTGGTGGCCGATAGAGAAACTACATTCTTTTAACAAAATCAAACTAGATCCAAGATGAAACACATAGCCTAAACTTATCTTTTTGTCATCCCTATCTCCATCCCAATATTATTCATCATAATTAACCAACTAGTCCATATTCTTACTAAATGCTTTATACTAATTTGATATCTACTTACTCAATGCTTTATACTAATTTGATATCTACCCTTTGTATAGAGAAGAATCATATTTACAACTCTCAAGTTGCTCTCTTTTGGGTCATGCATGAATCTAGAAATCACAGTCAAGGAAAATGATATATTATGTTTGATGTGAGTTGAATAAAGGAGGCTATCAATACGATTCCTATAGAGAGTAACATCAATTTTCAAAGAATTGCATTTCTTATTTAGCATTACTTTGATTGATATTATGGTCAAATACAATATTAACAATATTAACATATATTAAGTGGTACAAAATCAAGCTCTACCTCATAAATAAAGTTTGTAGTGATGGAGAATTTGAGTTTACATTCTCTTGTCACTTGAAAATTGGCATCATCACATACCCAACCCAAAGGGTAAGGTTTAGTATGAGGTGTAGTCTATAGATTTAATTGCTTGACAAATGCTTCAGAATTAATATTGACTTGGGATCCATTGTCAAACTATGTATCAAGTTTCATATGTTTTGTAATGACCCTAATATGAAAAAACTCACTTCTTTATTTATCATTTTGAGACTCAATAGTCTTACTAGAAGAACTAGTACTTGCATTAGAAACTTTACCTTTTATTTCCATGCATGTGATTTTGCTCACCTAAGTAAGATCCTAGTACTTTTTGTATTCAGGTTTCTATGATCCATAATGAATTAAGCAAAGTCTTTCGGTAGAAATCACATGAGAGAAATTTTTGGCTGATGCATTTCAAACTAACAAGTGTGGTTCATCATCAGGACCAGATGATGATGATGGTCATCTGGTCTTGATAATGAACCACACTTGTTGGTTCGAAATACATCGACCAAAAATTTCTCTCATGTGATTTCCACCGAAAGACTTTGCTTAATCCTAGAACTTGTTGAGTTGTAGCAACAATCTTTTGTTTCCCCTTGTTATTTAACTTCTTTGGTCTCATTTTTGGATGTAATTTCCAACATTGATCTTCATCATGGACTTCTTTAGAACAATGTTTACAGGTAAGTTTATCTCACTCTTTCTTGTCTATAACATTCTTTTTTATTTTTCCTTTAAACTTCCCTTTTCCTTTGTCTCCAAATTTGGAAGGTTTCTTGCTAGTCCCTTGAGGAACATTCTTGACTTTAGCTTCTAAATTCCATTGCCTGAACACATCATCCATATTGGTGGGATTAAACATGAGTATAGTATGTATCAAATAACTATGTAATCCACCCATGTATTTAAGGAGGGTGTATTGTGATGACAAATAAACACCCAAGATTAAAGATCTTATTCTAAATTATTGTGTGTAACTTTGGACACTTTGACCTTTAGATTGTATAAAAATTTTCCAATCCATAATTGCTTTTTGCATATAAGCTAATGGATAAAATTTCGTTAATGCAACTATAGAATCATTCAAATAAGAGATAATTTTACCACTCTTCTTCAAATATTCTTAAATTATGGCCTCCCACCAGATTAGGGTTGCACTTTCCAAACAAAGAGAAGAAATTTGGATATTTTTAACATCATCAACAATATTTTGCATCCTGTAATAGACTTCAAATTGACAAACCCAATTATCTAACTTTTTAGCATTTACTTCCCCATTGTACATAGGAAATTCAAACTTCACATCAAGCTTAATTAAGGAGACTTAGCATGTCCATTTGGAGATCTAAGAAGAGTATGTATAGGTGTTGAAGGATGTGAATAAGGAGGTGAGGATAGAGGTGAAGGAGGAGGTAGAGGGAATAAAGGCTTTCTCCCATCACCACCATTACCTTTTGGATGATTTGGACATTCTCCTAGCAACCTTCATGCTATCTCATTGTACAACACTTTTACAATCTTTGAAATATCATAGAAAGCCTTTCTAAAAGATCTCTCATCCTCCGAAATTATCTCTTGTCCTTCTTCTTATGCCAGGACTGGTGGAGTTTGAGGAGTTTGTGACCTCCTTGAACCGATTTTCCAGTTTGGTTCTTCAAGAACTCCTTCTCCTCTTCTCAACTTAGACCTTGTAATCATTCAAAACACTTTAAAAAACAATCAAACCTTCAAAAAAATGATTCTCTGATACAAAACTGATCTGAAATTAAAAAAAATGAAGCTTTCTTGAAAAAGTTTGCAAGCTAGTTTATGTCTTGTGGGAAATGGATCAAAATTGCAAAAGCACGTAAAATTATTAAACTAAGTTAATTTTTTCATATTTGAATAGAGAAAAATAGATAACAAAAAACATCACAAAACAACACTTTGATGACAGAGATCACCCCTCCTAGGTTACATCTTTGGGTCTAGTCTCCAATGTTGGCCCTTTAAATTATATGCTCAAAATGTCAATTACATCAACATGCAAAGCTAAAATCACAAAAATAATGTTTCCATTGTGTCCAGAACACCCAAAAACCCCTATGTGGGCTCTTCTTGGGATAAAATGGTCCGAAAATGGCCAAGTTAGGCCTCCTCGTTCATTTCTTTGTTATATGTCTTGCAAAATGACAAAATTGAAAAAATGGCAATAAATCTCCCTTTGTCAGAACTACCAGGTGAAAAACTAGCATGTCAATGGTGACAACTCTGCCGAAATTAGTGCAAATTTTTGGGTCATTAACTTGACTCCTGTGCCCTAAACTTTTGCCCCTTTTAATGGTCACGTGGCATATAATGTGGTCAAGGTTGCGGGCCATAGGCCATGCGCCCTTTGGCTCCCTACACCTAGTCATATGTTGGTTCCAAGAACCACAGGCTAGGCATGGGCAGGGTGCCACTTGCTCACCACTCCTACCTAGTCCATCGGTGGTTATAGTTAACAATTGGGACTGAGGTCTGGGGCCAACTCCCTGCCCACTCCTCCACTACAAACGATCGCACATCATAACATATAACATGGGGCTAGGGACAGTGATCCATATGGATATTGGTGGCCACCCACCTATTCCACTTAGACCCCCACCATTGTTTCTTTTAGTTTCCTTAATTGTAGCACAATTTACTATTTTTTGCTGTTTTTCGTGTCTTGAACTTTCAGAGCCGTTTTGAGGCCCTAAACAACGTTTTTTGGAAAATGGGGAAAAATGAGGCTTGAGCCAACATTTGTAGTTGAAATTTATAGTCCTTGGATAGATATTTCTAACGAGGTATTTTTCACATCAAATAGAGATCATATGCCAAATTCACGACCCCAGGAAGATGATATACCAATTTACCCCAACAAGGCCCATAGTTTTGGTGCTTCATCTGCTAGGTTTAGGTTTTTTACTGTTTAGATTTTTCCATTGTTTCTCAACAATAAATAAGCCTTTAAGTCTCATTGTAAAACAATTCAAAGGTATGTAGCCACCACATCTCTTCTCAGCGATAAGCTACCATCGCATGAGCTATTTTATTTCCTTTTTGTATGTAAGCATATTTTAGTTCTTTGATATTAATGAAATGAATTTTTATTTCTGTTGCATCTCTGTGTTTATGTTTATATCTTTATTCTATTGCATTCCTGCATAAGTCTGAATCAGTGGTATCAGAGCGGTCTTCTCTTTCTTTGTATTTATTTGCATGTCCCCAACGAGATCAGGGTATAAGGATTTAGGGTGTGAACTGGTTGAACCTTTACAAGACCAGCCTCACAAACCCTGACGACTTCCCATGGCGGAAGAAGAGAAAGATGTGGGAGCAAGTGATCCCTTCAAAATATTGCTCAAAGAAGCCCTCGAACAATAGAGGAATGTGAGGATGGACAACTTTTCCCAGATCCTTCGGTAGATGTCCACAGGTGAGGCATCTTCATCCGACAACCACTTTAGAGGTACCACTCCCTTCAAGGTACAAGTCAACTTTGATATTCCCATATTTGAAGGCTAGATAGATGTAGACAGTGTAGATAGATGGTTAAATTTGTTGGAAGGGTAGTTTTTAGTTCTTAATTTTTTTAGTAGGGAATAGATTACTTTTACACTCCTCAAAGCTGCCCCTACGTCAAGGACTGGTGGGAAACCTACTATGAGCAAAAAGACAAGAGGGAACCCTCATTGTTTTCAGCTACACCCACTTAGAAATCTTTCTGAGACACCATCAAGGAGCAGTATTACCCTGTCATGAGCTATGAAGATAAGCACATAAAGTTGACCACATTACGACAAGGAAGGGACCAAGACATGCTGAAGTTCACAAATATTTTTCATACCCTTCACACGAAGTTGGGTATCAAGGATTCTGAGCGGCATCTGGCACTCATGTACCGTGGTTGCCTACACAAATACATCCAAGACGAGATGGATTTCCTGGACATCTCCTCACTTGGCACCACTTATCGATACACTGTCAAGACCAAGAAGAAGTTTAAATGGAAGAAGTGAGACTTTGGATTTGCAAATCTGAAGCATGGGAAAGGCACCCTGAAACCACATAACAAAGGAAAAAGACAAGGAGGGTTCCCCAAGACAACCCATTGAAGACACAATAAAATTAAAACAACACGAAGGAAAAGAAGGACACAGGAAAGTGGTGTGAGTTCCATAGGAGCTCCACTCACAACACAAGTGAGTCTCAAGATAAGAAGTCATTGGTGGCCAAGCTAAAGGCTTAAAAATCAGATGCATTTTTTGACTCCGAGTCATAAAATTACAAGGGAATGAAAAATGGAAGAAGATTATTGATGTGGAGGCCAGCGCCATTGTTTCCACCACCAAAATCCATAAGATTAAGCCTGAAGATCCAAAGGAGGGGTTTGCCGCTGCAATTCATTTTCGACAATGGGAGCCAAAAGAACCTCATTTCAGCAAGTCATGAAGTGGTTAGGCCTCCAACCACACCACACCCACAACAGTACACCATTGGATTGCTTCACAAAGGATGAGATCTTCGCGTCATCCAACAACGTCGCCTTCCCTAAAACATCAAGCCCTTCAAGGATGAGGTATTGTGTGATGTTTCTCTTCTTGATGTTTGTGATGTATTATTAGGCCAACCATACTTGTGGAAGCATCATGATGTATATGAGTCGAGGCCTCACATTGCTATTATTTGTTTTGGTAATAAGTTATATAGGATATTAGAGGTAGCCCGACCTATTGCCATCTCTTTTTATCTCTACTAAGCAATGTAGTAAGATCATCTCCTAGACTCAAAAATTTGTTTTTCTTTTTTATTTTCTCTTAAAGTAAGGGGAATATCGTGGCCACATCCATGGCCTCCAGGAGGGGTTCCTCCACATGACAGAAGCAGGTGGATATGGTTGTGGAAGAACACAAGGACATCTCTCCTCATCCACAGGGGTACCCTTGCACTTTCAGGTCAAATGTTCAATTGATATGACTCCCAGAGCACCTTTACCCAACAGGCCAATATATCACCGCTCCATTATGGAAAAGGAAGAGATCAAGCAGAAAATACAAGAGTTGCTACAAAAAGGGCACATTTGACCAAGATCCAGTCCCTTTTCCTATAAGATTGACCTGTCATTTGAATTAAATCACTGTTAGGAATAGTATCCAATCCCATGGATTGATGACCTTCTAGACCAACTCAAGGGGGCCAAGTATTTTAGTAAGATCTATCTGAAGTCTAGCTATCACCATGTTCCAATAGAGCCCACAGATGTATGGAAGACCACCTTCAAATCCAAGGAAGGCCTTTTTGAATGGTTGGTTATGCGCTTCCGGTTGACAAATTCCCCTTCTACTTTTATGAGGCTAATGGATGATATCTTGTGGCCCTTCACCAACTTATTCATGGTTGTTTATCTAGATGACATCCTCATCTTCAGCAAGAGTTGGGAAGAACACTTGAAACAAATTTTGTAGGTCCTTCAAACCTTACGGAAAAACAAACTATGTGCCAACTTGGAGAAATTCACCTTGGGCATGAGCCAAGTCTAATATCTAGGTTAGATCATAGATGAGAGAGGCGTGAATGTGGATCTCACTAAGATCCAAGTCATTTGGAATTCACTAGCCTTGACCACTCTAACAGAGCTTCACAAATTTTTGGTCCTTGCAAATTTTTATAGGAGATTCATGTTGGGATTCTCCCATATCACTTTGCCTTTGAGTTAGATTACCAAGGGCAAAGTGAAAGGAAAATTTCCCTAGTCCGAGTCCTAAAGAAAGGTGTTTGTTGGGTAGAAGCACTGCTGCTACTTTGCACCAATACTCACATTTCCAGACTTGCATCATCCATTTGAAATTCAGATAGATGGATCTGACTATGCTATTGGTGCAGTCCTCACCTAGCACGGGAATCCAATGACCTATCATAGTGAGACATTTTCTGATACAATTCAAAAGTACCCCACCTATGATAAATAGATGTATTCTGGATTTAAGACATCTGTGGTTTATATCTTTTGACTTAGTTACTAGAGAATCCACAGTACGAACCATTTTCCGTCAACGTTTCAAATCCCAACCGAGATCCATCATCAGGACTTTATGAATGATGATATAAGAATATCCTTCAAGTAAGCTCTTCTTATATCATCATTCATAAAGTCCTGATGATGGATCCCGGTTGGGATTTGAAACGTTGAAGGAAAATGGTTCGTACTGTCGATTCTTCGGTAACTAAGTCAATAGATGTATTCCATCGTGTAGGCTTATCAACAATGGAAGCATTACTTTATGGGGAAGGAGATGACCATCCACACCAATCACTGACCTCTTCAGTTTATATATACACAAGGGAAGTTGCAGAATGATCGTCACTAGAAGTGGTCTACATATATGCAACAATTCCACTTGAACATTAAATACAAAAATGGCAGTACCAATCATGTTGCAGACTGACTCAACCAACCCCCAGTTGCAACATTGACTAATGTTATGAACTGTTGTGGCCACAAGACCTATGGATGGCCACAACTATACAAAAATGATCCAGATTTCACCTCCATATACCAGATGCTAGTAGATGGCAGGCAAGTTCCTAATTTCCACCTTCAAGATGCATTATTATGCTACCTGGGCCACCTTTGTGTTCCTTCAAGTGAGCGTGCCAAGATAATTTGCGAGGCACACTATAGTTAGGTCGTAGGACACTTTGGTGTGGAGAAAAATATGGTTTTACTACAAAAGTATTTTTATTAGCCAAAACTATGACAGGATGTTGGGAAATATATTATATCCTACACTGCCTATGCCATCACCAAGCCAACCATCAAGAAGCAAGACCTGTACACTCCTCTGCTTACTCCCATCCATCCTTGGGAATCCATTTCCATCGATTATATGTTTGGCTTCCCTTCTACCAAGCATGGTAATGATTGTGTATTTATGGTGTTGGCTTGTTGGGGCCTAACCCAAGTTCAAAAGTGTTTAGCCAAACAAATCCCGAAACTACCGACCCTTTCGGGAATAGTCCATGGAGTACGGACTAAGGTCTCACTTGAGGTAGTATGGGAGGGTGTTGGAACTAGGTTTCCACACCCTAGGGATGCCTTGATGGGGTCTGGAAATGTCGTGAACCGATATTTCGTACTTGTGCAGTTTCACGCAGCTATCCAACCTTTGCGTAGCCCTTGTACCGAGCGCGAAGAGGCACTCTATAAATCCCTTACCCTGAGTATTTTTTATTATGTATCTTACTTAATTCAGTAGTCTTTACCAATCATTTAATATTTGTAACAAGTGCACGCTAACATAAGCCTTAAAGAGATGCATAATGCCATAACAGAAGAATAAATACACAGATCTACAAGTAGATGCACAATATTTCAGAAACACTTATCTTATATTAATCTTCTTGTTCCAGAACAATCCAATTCCTTCCTACGCACTCAGCTGCAGGGGTCCGCGCACGTAGCTATGGACTCTACAAGGTCTTTGCGCACATAGCTGCAGAGCCTCTTCTACTACTACAACCCTCGACTCGGACTTACAGAATCAGAGCGAATATCATCGTCAACAACCCATAACACTTCAAATTTGATCAAAAGCTACCAAAAACTGACTTCTACACCTAGAGCCTTGCTCTATTTATACATTCCCATGGTCCATGGACCATGGGTAGGTTGACTCACTTTCTATTATCTTACATTATTTTTAGGCAGAAAACCCTTTGACTTGACTTATTACAATTCGCACTCTACGCAGTTCGTGGAGCCTTTAGAATACTATTACCCAAAATTGTGGGCTTTAAGCCCCAAAACTATTACGCAGGGGATCCACTGCCCAATAGGCCCCCAACACAAACATCGTGACTCGTCTCGAGTCACTTTTCCAGTGTGGCGATATTTGCTCGAATTCCATCCACAAACCTCTGCGCTTCACAGATGTCTGCCACACATTCCTCTGATATATGATGTATCAATTATGCGCGACTCTCTAATGCATCGTTGTTAGAGGCACCCTCTTGCCTTTGTGCATATGTGTCCTACATATGGGCTAGCTTCCCTTCGATCGTGATGGTGACCGTGAATGCTTCCTCGAGCCAAGGTTGGATGTGTGCTTTAAGCCCTGCTTCTTTCTGCCATGAGGCATCCACTTGTTCTTTTAGAGCCCGAGCCTCCTTCATCATGGCCAATCGCTGAATAAGGGCAATCGTCAGCGCGGTCCCCCGAAAATTGTCATAGGCCTGCTGCAATTCCCATGCTTCTATCTCTAACTGTTGTAGCGTTGGATCCTCCTGTGGTGAGATGAGCGTGAAGAGGAACTGGTTCAACAATCCCGTGCAGTCCTATAAAGCATGCTCTATCTCTTTCAACCCTGATTGAATGGGATGGTGGTGCTTCTCTCTGACTTCCGGGGGTGTGAAGGACTGCGCCGTCAGTCGCAACTTCGCGATCTGCAGGTTCAACTCTAACTAAACCTTTGTAGCCTCCTCCTGGGTCCTGCGGACTCCAACTTCTAGTTGATGAATCTTTTCCATGATGGGGAGTGCCACTGGCACGACCAACTCCGAAATGCTGCTACAGGCCTCCTCCACTGCTTGTTCTAATCCCTGGTGTTAGATGACCATACTATTGCGCTGCAGGCTGATCTGTTCTAAATTTACCTTTTGCTCACTCAAGACTTGGAGAGTGTGGCCCTCCCTGGCGCGAAGCTTAGCAGTTACCCCATCCTGCAGCTGGTATAGGGTTTCTCTGGGAAGGGCAACCAAATTCAATCCCCAGCCCCTCATGTCCCCTTCGGATTCAGCTAAGACGACGCCTTGTGGTAACACCAAAGTGTTCGTCATGTGTGTGTGCACCATCTACTGAGCTTCGACTATACCTTCCACAAGGTGTAGTGTCATCACTCTTGGGGGTCACACCTGTAATGCCTACAACTACGCTCTGAGCACCCCCAACACAATTTTCTACTCCATCATCAACTCTTTCAGAGCATCCTCAGTGACATCGCAAACTAGTTTGCTATTGTCAATAAGGTCTCCCTCCATGGTCTTCGTTGTCTTCGTCTTTTTTCACACGGGTGGTTGCTCCTGGATGCGCGCCCTCTTGAGTTGGGTCACTTTTGTTGTAAGGCCCATGCATTCCTATGTCTCCACCTCGCCCTGTATGTCCTTCTCCATGGACATTTATTTGCCTTCCTCGGTCTCCTCAGTGGATGCGATTGTGGTTTGTACCAGCTGTTCTATTGCTGTTGCCTCAACTGCCTTCCGCTGCGTGTCCGTTTCCTGTTCCTGACTCTTTCTTTCCACTAGCTTCATAATGCGCAGCTTGGTCTCCCTCTTCCTCTGCTACACCTCGATCTTTTCCAGTTCTGCCAAGTACAGGGCGCACCACTTCGGAGACCATAATACCATTACTTCAAATATTGCATCATCTGTGGCAATGAATGACAGCTTTTCCCATTGTTGGGTTGGATCCTTACGCGCTCGGATATACAAGTTATGCATATCCGCCTTGAATTCTGCCACACTCTATAAACTGTTATATACTGTTGTGGACAAGCGTAGCATATAGTTGATCCATGTTCGTAAGCTCGCCTCTACGAATGCCCAAAACAATTTTTTCTCCCGAATCTTCGTCGCATCTCTTGTTGCCCAGAGAGAGGTGTACCTCACGACCTCAGGTAGGTTCCTCTTAATGGTGGGAAACTAGCTGTCCATCGGAAACTCCCCGGAAACTGACAGGATGGATAAGAGCAACCACACATAGTGGAAGGTCTTACCCTACTCCTGGGCTTCCCTACAATTCATCAAAAATTAATCGGAAAGGAACTGCAACCAGTTGAACTCAACCCCCTCTGCACACTACTCAACCAACGTAATTACAAACGTTGGCATTTCGTTTGCACAACATTTCCTCATGAGCTTACTAACCAGCAGCTGGGCGGTGATGCGCACCCGTTGGTCCTTCATGCTTGCTATTACATACCCTTGCTTCCTTTTCTCCAACTTATATTTTGCCTTCATAGCTTCTACAAGACCCGAGTCACTACTATTTCCTGCAATGTCTGCGGGATTGTTTCCTTTAATGGGCAGCCACGAAACTTGGTGAATTAAGTTGATCGTGATGGGAATCGACTCCTCTAGCCAAAAATACCCATCATGTACTAAACACAGTAGCTTCCGGATGACAAAGATTGTGATAGGTGAGCGGTGGTAGTGGGGTATCCACCACAGATGGAGTAACCCAAAATTCTCCACACTGCGCAACCATTTCTGCTGCAGTAATTTCTCCATGGCCAACTATGGAAACTTCTCACAATCTGCGAAGTCCCAGTCTTCAAAATTTATATTCGGTACCCTTCCCAGCGGCAAACCGTCAAACCTTATTTCATCCGAAAGAAGCGTGGTCTGGAGTGCACTCTTTGTGGCCTCCAGGTCCTTTGGTATCTTAGCTGTCCCTCTCCACGGGGGGATGTACAGGGGTAACTCTATTGCTGAAGGTACTTGGGAAACATTCTCTACCTCATCGTTCTATGCCTCAATTTGGGCGATCATAGCTTGCAAATCTTCCTCCTCCTCCTTTATGTCCACGGTGACAGCTTTGTCCTTCTCTACCATTAATAATTTACTAACTTGTGGGTTTCGTGGTGATACCCGGACTGGTCCCGTTGGCTTCTTGTTTTTCTGTGGCCGCGGTGTACATGGGGAATTTTGTACTTCTAGTGCGCCTGCTACCTCTCTAGGCTCCTCCTGGGTCATACTGCGCTCTGGGGTAACTTCCGTGAATCTCCCTTTGGTTCTTGCAGTCGACATTGTGCCTATATTAGATTCTTTCTGCTGCGTACTCATGGGTGGCAAGGTAGCTTGGTGCTCGCTGCTTTATACTGGCTCAAATCTCAAACATCTAAGTGTTGCTTTGGAGCTACCCCGTGGAATTTTATAGTAACATTTGGATTTGAATTCGGTCATTCCCTCCATTTCTGAGTCATCAGTGCCTTCTTGGTGGCAGATCGTCTCGAATCTAGCTCGCAATTCCTGTCTTAATGGCCCGCCACCTGCTCCTTTCTACCTTAAATTAGAACTCTTGTCATGAACAGTGACATCAATGATCACCTCCTAGCCTATTCGCGTAGCAGTGCAGCCCCATGTTCGTGACCATGATCCCTGTGACAGACTGGCCCTGCACGGAACCTTCTTTCCGCGTAACTCTCCTATAGACTTGTTTATAGTCCCACACCTTCTTTCAACTACTTGGAGCGCTGAGACTGTGCTTCCTACAGATAGTCAAGCGGCTGCACCCCTCGTGCGAGGCTTCGATTTTCCTGCTAGCCCGGGCTACAGGCACCCTTCACATACCCTTGCGTTCGGTAGTGCGTCGCATTCCTCTTTGTATGGTATGCTCCCTTATTTATTAAGGTGCGGTTGCAGCCATGATAGCAGGGTCACAACTCTTTCTAATACAGTAGTAGGGTTGGCTAGACTCGAACTCATCATACTTAGTTCCTCACGGCCTGCTTGCGCGACTTTGGTTTCTAGTTTACTGATTTCTTTGTCCAATTTCATACTTCTCTTCCTCAGTCATGCCCACTAATCATCGAGTTCACGAAGTTTCATGCTTCCTCGCCAAAGGTCTTCTTGCAACTGCCTAATTCGTTTACCCAGGTCCTCGCGTCCTGTCCCTACTATGAGAGCTGTGGTTTGGGGCTTCTTCTCTGTCCTCTTGGTTTCCTCTCTTCTTGTCACTATTGAGATCATTTCCATGCTTCGATTCTTTCTTATGGTCTTATCGGCC
Organism: Pinus taeda; assembly: GCA_000404065.3. Classification (NCBI taxonomy): domain Eukaryota; kingdom Viridiplantae; phylum Streptophyta; class Pinopsida; order Pinales; family Pinaceae; genus Pinus; species Pinus taeda. The sequence goes on along the minus strand of APFE030397044.1, from coordinate 31,444 downwards.
CATCGAACAGATGGTAAGCATAGGTCCCAATCCGTTTGTCCTGCCTGGTAAACTCTATTCATGATTCCTTCTATCCTTATGAATGCTCCGTTGTAGGGTATTTGTGGTGTGCGTCGCTCTTTCTGCTACCATGTCTGGTTTTGATTTTTTATCCTTAGCCTGGGATGTGTCTACCCAGCACATGACCGCATCCATCGACACAGGTGGGCATGCAAACTACTTTGACCTGGTTGCCCGCCTCACGTTCAATGCTGGGGACTTCCAAACTATAAGTACATCCTTCTTCTACATTCACGTCGACTCCCAATATTCTTCTGGTGTATCTGCCACCATTGTGCAGGTGTCGCCCGCAACGCCCATTCCATCGCACCGTACCGCTGTTGTTTTGGTACTAACCTTTCAAATTTGTCTAAGAATTCATCCATTCCTGTTTCCCCATCATATATTGGTAGTTCCCTTGCTTCGGTCGTCACGCACTGCAATGATCTAATCATCATGTTGCAATTTAGTGTTGTTACTTCGAGCAACCAGTTTTGCCAGCGTTCTATTTCTTCGCTTGAATCCGAAGTACAGGAACTGTCGTACTCCCATGAGATTCTCCCATCTTCAGTCGAGTTCACCTGATCCTGGTCTTTGGTCGTTATCTGGTAAATGCAATCTAGCTCATTGTCACTATCATCCTTGTGCACAGGTTCAGTGTAGCGCGCTCCTTTGGCTAGATCTAGCGGAACTACTATGCGTAGGGACTTTTTCTACAAAGTCATTTTCCACTTCTTCAGGTTGATGACTCCATTCATATCCATAGCCCAGTCTATCCCTAACAACGCGAGGTAAGGGTTACTGTCATCCACAATCTCTATTACCTCAAAGATCGTCTGCATGCTCACCCCTTCAATATCCAGTGTTACACCTTGCAATCTTCCCATGGGCACGATCTTTTGTTGGTTTGCCATCCATAATTGAATAGGAGACCACTGTAACATGGGCTTGCCCATGCATTCCCATGTCTATTTTGGTAACACATTCGCATCCGAACCCAAGTCTAGTATTACCTGATCCATCTCATATTCTCCAATTTGTGCTATCAACCGCATTTCCCTCCCGGTGTGCAAAGCATGCTTCCTCATCTTTCGATCTACACATGGTTCCCCTGACCCTACGCACCTAGTGATAAGCTCTTGTAGACCTTTAACTACCTTATTGTCTCATAGCAACTTCATGCATGTCTCTAAAAAGGTAGTAAGCATAGAAGGATCCATTCCTGGTTCTAGTTGATCCTTAGTACCTGAAGTAGAGGCCTCCTTGAAGCTCTTCTTAGCTTCCATAAACATTTCCCTTGTGCGTTCCAAGTCAAACTCAGGTTCCTTCGTAGGAGCCTTGTGAACCCATGTATCGTCCTTGGGTTGCTTTCCCTTATCTTCCCCTGTGGTTATGCCACTTCTAAGTACCATGTTCACATTGGCATCTTCTTTGCGTGGTTCAGACCTCATCATTTGGATATTTTGAGTTGGAGTAGGCTGTAGTACCCCTTTCTCGTGCATCTGTGCAATCAATGTTGGACAATCTACTACTTCATGATCAAACTAATAGCAATACAGACAACATATTTTGGTTGCATTCGTACAGTCACGCGCGTAGTGCCCAGGGCCTCCGCAATTGTAGTAGATTAACTGTCTGTGCCCTCGTCTGGGTCCCATTCCTCCTTGTCATCGTCCACGTCCTTGGAATCCACCACGCACTATTGCTGCGGCTAGATTCTAACCTCACACCTCAATCTGCATCCTGTAGGCAGGTGTCTAATCCATCAACAATTCATAACTTCAACAATTTCGCTCATCATGGCCTACTGATCTACAGAAATTACAAAATAGTTGTTGCCAAGTCTGTGTATACTTCTGTAATAGGTGACAGTTGTCCATCATGTGCTTTCCTCCCACCTGACAGATCGCACACTAGAGCACCAGTGCCGCGCTTGGGCCAGCTTGTGCCTCTGTTCTCAACGGCATTGCTCCCCCTCCTGCCAATAGTTCGCGAATATAGGATAGTGATCCTTATCATGGCCCTGGCCTTTACATTTTATGCACCACACTTCTTCGTGCACCTCCATCCGAGGTGCCCAATCCTACTTTAAACTCTGCATCTCCAAGCATAGGTTTTGTAGTTGTGCGTGGATTTGTTGGACTCCCAACCCCAGATCCTGTATCGGAATTTCATGCAACCTCATTGCCATTTCCAATGCTTCTGCCTAGGTTGAGAGCTTCTGATGTGACAATGCCATCCTTAGGTGTGGTGTCAAAGATGCCACAAACCATGCGTAGTGCTCTACATCCGTCAAGGTCTTATTAGCTTCACGGATCGTACTTTTCAGCCTCTAATCTATATCCCAAGGGATTTCGCCTGGAAGCATCGTGATCTCCTTAAATTCGATGATCGAATGTGTTTTTGATTTCGGCCAGCTAAATTCTCTGTTCAACACGTTCTGTATCTCTGCTATTCCTTCATTTGGATGATCATTTGAGTGCTTAATATACCATGTCAGCGCACGATCCTGCAACACACTTACCAGTGTGGCCTTCTTAATGTGTTCATTCGTAACCCCGTGTGCTTCCCACACTACTCTTACTACGAACCAAAACTGATCTGGATCTTCATTCCCTACTCCTCTAAATATCTCCCTGCCAAGATCTTCGCGCCGACAGAGTAACTCGAGGGCGAGTCATGATGTTTGTATTGGGGGCCTGTTGGGCATGGAACCCCCCCATGACATGTTTTGGGGCTCAAAAGTTTTTAGTTGATATTGTTGTAAAGCTCCGCAAATTGCAGGCACGAAATGTATGTTAGAGTCATAGGGTTGTCTACCCTAGTTTTGAATGTAAGGTCGGCCTACCCATGGTCTGCGAACCATGGGATTGTATAAATAGAGCAAGGATCTAAGTTGTAAATGTACAAAGAATCGAATAGAGGATGGGCATGAAAGGTCCTAGAAATTAGTCAGAGTATGAAGTGTGTCCTGGGTCATAAAGTAGGGGAAGGCTCTGCAGTTGAGTGTGCAGAGGCCTAGTAGAGTTCGTATCTGAGTGCGCAGAGTCCTGTAGTTGAGTGCGCAGGGTGGAGTCGAGTCTGTAATCAGAGAAGAGATTAATAAAGAAAGGTTTTGTTGCCAATTCTATGTATCTATTATGAGTTATTATATGTTTGATATCATTTGCAAATATACTATTTCTTTACTACGTGCACTTGTATGGATTATGAATATTGTTAAGTATAATTGAAAGCATACAAATAAGCTAAGTTAATCAACTAATATCAAATTACTAGTAAGGACTTGGGTAATAATACTGTTCGGAACCCGAGTAGGGTTGCATGAAGGCAACACCTTAGGCTGTGAGGAACGGGTAAGTGCGTAGAGCGACTTACGTGTAGGGTCAAACTGCAGACCACTTGAAACCATTAGACATCTCTAAGGTGAGGAAACCTGGTTCTAGCACCCTCCCATACTACTTCGGGTGAGACCTCAGTCTGCGCTCCACAGAATGTTACCAAAAGGGCTAGTAATACTGGGATTTGTTTGGCTAAATCACCTCTAAGCCTGGGTCAGGCCCCAAAAAGCCAACAAGCCTGAACTTGTCCTTGCAACGGCTGACCCTGTTGATATGTATATAAGCGTTGCCGCTGCCTGGGTTGACTGTGCTGCTGTGGGGGTTGACCTTGCGGCTGCAAAAAGCCATCCCTTTGGCTACAGAGGTTGACCTTGTGAAGACATAGGTTGGGAGGTTTTCTGAACATATTGCATTTGCGGCTGCATGGTTCACTGCAACTGCTACGAGGGTTTCCCCTGCAGCTGTTGTAGTGCTCCTTATTGCTGCATCACTAGTCCCTGCTACTGCGTGGATAGCCCTTTCTACAACAAAGGTTTCCCTTGTTGCTGCAGAGGTTTTCCTTGCTGTTGTAAGGGTACTTGGACAGTTCCTGGATTAAAATATTGAGAATTCCCGAACTGTATCTGGCCGTAGCCACCGGGAATGGTGGTCGAACCAGGCTAAACGTACTGTCTAGGATGAAGGACATAAGGTGGATTTACTATCCCTTGGGAACCATATGGAACATAAGGAGTGTGGTACTAAAACTAAGCCTCGTAAGGATTCTGATACTGGAAATTGCTTGATCCAAACAGACCAACGGGATTTTGGAACTATTGGTACTGGACATTGCTTGATCCAGCAGGACCGGTAGGGCTTTGAATAACACCAGAAGAAGGTTGGTTCATCCCAACCATGTGAGCATGCAAGCTACTCACATTAGTTGTGCTTGACACCATAGATACATTCCGATTCTGCTCCCCAGGTGATGGCATAGCTTGCGCACTTACTGGAGGGATTGCAGGATTGACAAAGATAGGACTCGAGACTATTGATTGCACTAGACGGGTGACTTGGACTGATGAGACAAGAGGGTTTAGAATGGTGGGCTGCACTGGGACCGAAGTAATGGCAGAAATCAACGTTTGTTGGGAGGTCGGATTCAGAATTAACAGACCTGTGGTAGGCATCACACCAATTTCCCAAACAATATTATGATAAAGTGAAGAGGCACTAGGTGTACCTAAGACCAACTGTGCTAATGTCATATAATTAGGAGGTAAGTTCCGATAAAAACTAATGGGAATGCTTCCCGTGTAGGGAAAACCTTCAGGAGGAAACTGATCTTCTTCCTCTTGAACATCGTGTGGAGAGGAAACTTCCAAGTGACCCGGAGAGGAGGCTGGAAGTTCGCCTTAGGTTCCATGGGTGGAAACAAGTGATGATGAATGAACGAATATGTTTGAGGGGATAATTCAAAAGGAATACCCAGATGATCGTACGAATTGTATAGACACTGCAGTGATATCACAATAGGGTCAAACACTTCAATGAAAAAGTTTTTGAGACAATCAACCCTCAAGAAAATTAAAAGAAACAAAATAGATTTTCTTCCAAACCAATGATGCAATGGTTCTACCAAAAACAAGACAAGAAATGTGATATGTGCTGGAAAAGAGACGTTTAAACAACCAAACGAAACTTTTCAAACTTGAATGATGGAGATCAAAGCAATAAGAAGACTACAAACGAAATGCAAGGAGGAAATTCACCAACAACTTGACTCACTGAGTTCACAATCAGCGGGATGGATGACAAGCTAGATGTCCTAGAGCCATGAGCCATCCAAAGACTCAAGAAATTGAGAAAAATAAGGCAAACCAACAAGCACATAAACCAAGCCAAACCAAGCTTTCGAGTCAGGGAGAAATAACCTAAAACAAGCTAAGAGGCAGAAATTAAGAGAGAAAGACGCGTTGGTTGAGATCTGGGGTAAACCATAATCTCGATCTATAGGCATCGGTGTGACTACCTAACAGAAAACAAGCACCAGAGGGGGGTCAGTGCGACTGTTCTTGTTAAACTCGATTCAATCAGTTTAGAAAAAACCGTGTTGGCTGAGGATTCAAAGGAAGAAATAAAATTTCTTCAGGTAAAAACCAAACTTGCTACTGTAAATTTCAGATTCAAAGCAGTAAACTAGGCAAAGCAGAGAACACTAGAGGGAAATGGTGATACTAGAAAAGTTCACAAAAAACCATGAAATTACAATTAATCAAACAGAAGGATTACATTCGTAGTGGAGTCGCCAATTTGTGATGCAAGTAAATTCTAAGTGTTGACACAAACAATTCCTCTAGCCCGAGAGAGTGCGTCTAGTCACAAACAAACAATCTATGGAATATTTCCTTAGGCTAGAATCATTTAAGAGGACCTACCTCTTAGAATTCTATCATGCTTGGTGATGATCCTATTTCCTCGCTCCAGCTATCTTTCATTTCCTTCTTTCGCACACTTGAAAAAAGCAAACAACAAAAAACAACAAACATAATAGCATACAATATTGTATTGAGCCTACTTAATAGGTCAAGAAACATTAAGCCATAAACATGTGAGATGACATTTCATGTAGGAAATCAATCAATAGTTGCATCTATATTAGTTTAATAATAGATTACAACCGATGTCTTGACGTTGCTATTCTCCTCCGACATATCCGGGTTCCCACACTTTTTCTAGCATCTCATGGATAGCCTCAACAATGGTAGTCTCAAGGCTATTCCCTTTAGTCTTCACAACAAATCAAACTCACAATTATCCCTTAAACACAAACTAGAAAGCTACAAACTATGGGTAGCTTGATGACTACTCCAAAATCAAAACTTCAACCAGAACTTAATTAGAACTAAAAGATGTCAACTACCTTTTGCTTGGGAGAAAGAGCAGTTTTTATAGCTTGGATGGAGAGGAGTTGGTTCCTCTTCTCATGGGAGAAGTTATTATCTCTTGGATTAGTTCCATCCTAATAAGGGAAAGGAGCCCAAACTGACCTCCTTGATTCAATCCGGCCTAACCGTTTAGCAGACTTCTATTATGAAGCTTCTAGAGCTGGAAACTTTGATTCCATATTAAAAAACTTTCCAAAAGAGGATCAGTGCAACTGAGAAATGGCTCAGTCGATCTGATCGACATTAGGGACAGTTGTAAACCCTACATATCGGTGTGATGAGGACATGGGTCATTAGCGTTGGTCTTGTAAACTAGGATAAATAGAAGATTTTTGGGAAATGATGCAAAAGGGAATTTTTCTTCTCGTGAAGAGGGACACAATGGGAGCTTCTTCATGATAGGAAATCATGTTGGGTACACTGTAGAGCTCCTCCAAGATCGTGGACGGTGAGTATAGGGACAGTGACAAAATGTTGTGTAACAAGGAGCCTTGGGTGATTGAACAATTTCATGATCGGAAGTGAGACTGACCCCAAGGGAGCGAGGGCTTGACATAACCATTAGCTCAGGCTGAAGTGCCTCAATAGTCTTGGGTGTCTGAACTTCATCATTAGGTATATCATCATAAACCGGTGGCTTCGAAAGATCAACTGCGATAGATTCATGATCATGATAAAAAATGGAAGCAAATGGATCACGACAACCATGATCAGAAAAATCAAAGAATTCTTTGAAATCCTCATGATCAGATGAATCAAATAGAGGGGTAGATGGAAAGAGAGTGAACTCATCCTCTGTGTTTCTGGAAAAGACAGATGAAGGATCAATTGGATCTTCAATTAATAACTTATCCTCTCCATTGTCGAATGATGGACTAGCATCCGGTGAGTACTGTCACTGATCAACAATGGGTGCATCCATGGATGACGACACACATGCAAAATCATGGATGGCAGGTTCACCAAAGAAGCTAGGAAAGAATGGAGGGGGCTCAGACGGAAGGGAAACATCCTTTGCCAAGTATTGATGTTCAAGCTCCCACTCATACTCTTCATGAATGACAGCGCATGTTGGTTGTACAGCAACAACTCCATCAGTGGGTTGTTCCTCGTTCACAACAAGTGAAGAGTCCGAAATGGATGAACACAAGACAACATCATCTGGAGGAACACCTAAATGTGAAGATGGAGGTTGAAGAAAATAATGCATATGAGAACTCGAAGGAGTCATCACCAACTCTGCACAAAATTTGAGTGGAATGATGTTGGGTGGGTGTGAATGGGGAACAGATGTGCGAACATGATCCTCAACATCATTGGGCAATGGTGCAACTATTGAATAAGAGGGAGGTGCAGAGTCCGTTGAGAGAGTGCCTACTCCCACATGGGATTGCACAGTTCCATCAACTAAGAAGGTTGAGCGAGGCTTGACATCAAGATTCCTCTTGGGATGGGCAAATTTCTTAAGATAGTACTCGAACCGATCCTAGAGATAAGAGAACATCATCTGGCTCTTCAGAGCTTGAAACTGCAAGTCATAGAAGTGCTTCCAAAAATCAATAGTGGATTCATGCAGAGCCCTCCATTGTTGTAACAATTTTCCAGTCAAGATGGTCTGGATCAAAATGATAGAACATGTCTTCAATAAGATCACAGAAGTGCTCACATGAGTGGATGATGTCAGCCGGTAGGCTAAGCACCCAATGAAATGGAGATTCACGAAGTGCGTATGCAAGCAACATGCCGACCTCTTCATCAGTAAACTCATCTTCCTCAGAAATCATGGAAAGAAATTTATGTAAGTGTTCAGCCCAGGCCACTTCACCTTCACCATCATATGTGTGAGTGGACAAGAGATTGAAAAGCTTCCTCGAGATGGAGACATATTCACGATTCGAAAAACACCTCGGGGGAAGAAGAATGCAAGACTCCATGAAAGATATGCAACGGTTCAAAACTGGATGAGAGGACACTGCTTGTCATCAGGCCCTCCTTCTAGTGCCAGAAATGTTGATGGTCCTGGACCCGCCAACATATCAAGGGGATATCCCTGGTAAGAAGTCACAATTAGACCTCAGATCATTTGGTGTAGGCATCCCAGCAATGGGTCGTAAGGTAATGCCTTGACCTCGATGTTGTACAGAGGCAAGTAAGATAACTCTGTCAGTAGCAAGGGTGTGACTGATGCAGAGAGTCAAGGAATGTGTATTGGGAGAGGAAGTTGAAGGTGAGTTCCAGGTTGAAAGGGATCAGTCCCAACTCAGCTAGGAACACACCACACAAAGGACATGCACAACTTCCGGTGGAGCAGTCCACTCGGATGCGACAGTCACAATAATAAGGTAAGATAACACAAACAACACTCACGGATCAATCCGAGACGAGTGTGATGGTTGATATGGAAAGGTTCATGAGAAAGGTCTATCTGATGTCCGACAAAGCAGTCAACATGGACGGTGACAACATTAACAACAAGATTCATATAATTGCATACAAATCAGTTCATATACAAGTACATAAGTTAAACAACATATATCATTAAGGAAATCGGAACGGTTCAACTACAATAACAACATATGCATGAAAATGTGATGCCTCTCATTATTAAATAAGTGTAAGTCACAATCATACAATACACCATGTAAACCTGCTAGCCCCAATAGTGGAATGTTACAGTCACATCTGCATACTCCTCCAAAGAGATGTACTAGCTCCGTGCAGTGGAGAATCCAAGGCGCATTACAATATTGTCCAAGCCTTCTTCAAAATAGTCTTAGTAGAATCTTGGCTGACCAAAAGCCTATACAATGAGTTATGAGGGACTATTTATAGCAAAGGTGGGGAGAACATCGACATTCCCCATTGTGACCATTCAACTAGCCTCATGACTCTTCACCTACTCTATGACTGTTACATTCACTCTTGACACTTGACTTACACTTGACATGAATCAACATTATAATACACATGTATCCATGTGAACAATGGATTGAACAAGCCAAACTAGAAACCACTATGTCTTAGACAACTATAGAAGTCCAACTGCTCGACATCATCATGTTGATCAATAGTAGCATATTGGTGCCAAGATTGGTAGTCTTTGATAGTGTCCATGTGTTTCACTATGACATCCGTCTAGAACTTGAACCTTGCCTCCATGGCATCCGGGTACACTTCTTGGGCTCCTTTGTCCAACTCATCTGAAAGTATGTGCATCATTGTCCTCAATGTGGACGAACGAGCAACATACTTGTGCACGATGTCTGCACTGATAGACAAGTTTGGACTAGTGACGACGCACATGAACCTGTTGAAGTACGAGTCAAGCTCCTATTGGACCTCCTTCTTGATCTTCACTTTTTAAGTCCCTATACTATTATTGTAACCCCTTATTGTTATTAGTGTAACCCCCTTACTATATTTTTGTGCCGATGTAGTCCCCATATTGCTATTATTGTGCCCCATAGAAGCCAAATATTTTTATTGTTGTGCCCTTACATTATTATTGTTATGTCAGCACTGATTATATTATGACCCCTTAAACTCCTATATATAGAAACGAAGTCTTTTCATTTGTATCATCCAAGAATTTTTCATTTGTGTAATGTAAAGGAGGTTTCCCCCTCGAAGAGGCTGAATTCTAAGGTGTTTATCTCTATTTTCTATCTTTTTGTGAGCTAGTTTCATAACATTTGGTATCAGAGCTTTGGATTCTATGGTTTCGTTGCTCCAAACTTGTCATCGTGGAAGTTTTTCTATAATGTTTTTTTTGCACCATTTTAGAAGCTAAAAAAAACCCATTTGATCTGAACTCTCACTGAACCTTGATTCTGAATTTAAGATCTTGTCTCACTATACTTTTGGATATATGATCTGAGGAAGTTATTGTTTTTACAGACTCTCGAATTACATCATAAATAGGTGACCTTGGGTAAATCATCGTAACTTTCTCTCGGAGCATTAGATTGAAATTTCATAAGAAGTTATAGAAAGAGGATGGACTATAGTTGTTTCTGTATCAGTTTCAGGTCCAAAGATTGAAACAGTGACACGTGGAACTTCGTACAATTTCGATCTACTAAAAAAGTGTATAATTAGGTCATATTGGGAGGTTGGGCATAACTCTTTATTGGATAATCCAATTTTGATCGGACTGATGGCATTGGAAAGAGGACATAGAGGGCTACTGTAAATCACAAGTTCAGACCTTAGAGATCCGAAAATTTTGAGATATACAACAAATTAAATATCGAGCTGCTAAAAGCAAGAAAAAGAATGACTCGAATCAAGAAAATGAAAACACCTAGTAATCAAAATTGGATGGATGATTTGAAGAATGTGATTGAAGCTAAGATAAATAATTTTATCTATGCCATGGAAGATGATATCAATGGTATGAAAGCATATTTCAAGAAAGACATGGAAGATTTGAAGAGAGACATGGAAGGTTTGAAGGAAGGTGGGACAAAGCTACTATAAGAAAGGCTTCCTAATGATGAAAAGGTAGTAGAGGAAACTCATGATGAGAAAAAAATAAGTGTTAATCACGATTTCATAGAATCTAACATTGGATTGAAGAGTCACCATATTCTAAATATCAATATGAGGATGTTTGATGGCAAGGATCCCATAACATGGATACTACAGATGGAGAAATATTTTGATCTACATGATGTGCAAATGTTACAAAAGGTACGTATTGCGTCTTTATATTTAGAACCAAAGCAATTTTTATGGTATAAAGGGCTTTGTGCTCATAACCACTTATCACTTGGTCAATTTTTACGGAGGAAATGATAACACATTATGAGGATACAATGAGAAACACCTTCTTTAGTCAATTGATAAATCTCAAACAAAAGGGTTCTGGCAGAGCACATTGAGGAATTCCAAAAATTGAATATAAGGGTAAATGATATTCTAGAGAAGCAGAGGATTGATGTCTTCATAGGGAATTTAAAGGATAACATTAAACAATGAGGTTCGTATTTGGAAACCTGATTCATTGGAGAAGGAATTCATGAAAGCAAAATTATGTTGACAAGGAATCCTACCACTCACAACTATAAATATGGAAGTGTTGTTGCTCCTACCCTTCCACAACCTACAAGGTTGACACCATAACAATTGGAATAAAAATGAGAAAATGACCTTTGTTACAGTTGTGATATCAAATATACTAAAGGTCATAAGTGTGCTAAGAAGAAGATATTTTACGTTGATTGTGAAGAGGAGGAAGAAAAAGATCAAGAAACATCAAAAGAAGAGGATATACACCAGGAACCAACCCCAGAGAAAGAAGAAATGAATCCAACCATATCTTGTAATGAATTGGTAGGAATTACCACTCCTCAAACTCTCAAGATAGAAGGACATATGAAGAAGAAAAAGGATAACCTCACTTTCGTGTAGAAACGAATGAAACAATAGGTAGATCAACATTGCAACGAAAGAAGTTTTGATATAGGCGACTGGGTATTTTTATGAATACAACCATACAAACAAATGTCCCCCAAGCATGCTAAGAAGGATAATAAATTATCACCAAATTACTATGGTCCTTACAAGGTGCTGCAATAGATTGGTACTATGGCATACAAATTGGAGCATCCCACATCTTCTTGAGTGCCCCTAGTTTTCCATGTTTCATGCTTAAATAAGGTTATAAGTGATAAGCTCCTACTTCAAACAATATTCTCGGAACTTGACGAGGAAGGAAAAATCATATTGGAATCTGAAGCAGTCATGGAAACAAGAACCCGACAGCTACGCAATCGATCAATTTCAGAGTATCTCATCAAGTGGAAGAACTTAGCCCCTAAAGATTCTACATGGGAGGATGATAATTTTATATAGAAGCATCCAAAACTACTCAAGCATTGAGGACAACACTTTTTGAAGGAGAGGGTCATGTTAGGTCCCTATACTACTAGTGTAACCCCTTATTGTCATTAGTGTAACCCCCTTATTATATTTTTGTGACCATTTAGTCCCCATATTGTTATTATTGTGCCCCATAGAGGCCCACTATTGTTATTGTTGTGCCCTTACAATATTATTGTTATGTCGGATCTGATTATATTATGACCCCTTAGACTCCTATATATAGAAAAGAGGTCTTGTCATTTGTATCATCCAAGAATTTTTTATTTGTGTAATGTAAAGGAGGTTTCCCCCTTGAAGAGGCTAAATTCTAAGGCATTTATCTCTCTTTACTATCTTTTTGTGAGCTAGTTTCATAACATCGCTTGGGTGAGAGTCCCAAGTGATGGAATCACATGTGTGTGTATCAACACCTCCATGCTCTTGAATACTCGTGCATGGAAAGCTTGTATGCCAATGATGAGTTGTGCTAGGTCCTCATAGTTCAAGATGTGACTCCAAATATGTGCTTGCAGCTCAACCGCATTGGCCCTCATCATCTTGGGAAAATGAAGCGGGGCTCCTTTGTACTTCATCGTCCATGCCTGCATGTTGTCAATAGTAGCATGTATGTTCTTTAAGATGTGATCCGTTCTCACACATAAATGCTTCCATCCATGAAGATGAACGACTTCTTGATGCATGGTACCGAACTTTGAGTACAATGCTCGCATGATTATGTCCAAGGAAAATACTTCATCTAGTATTGCCTCCTTCAATTCAACTTGGGTGGAAATTGTCACCGAGTCTCCTCCTTGCTTGGCCACCTATAGTTCCTTCACCATTTACTCATTCTTAGCAATGAGGAAGTGAACACTGGAGCTAGTGGCTTCGACATACACTCTAGTTGCATAAGCCAAAGCAGATGGGTCTTTGTGCACATCAGTCATGATCACTTGTTCTTCAACTTACATAGGGGATTTTCTGTCCTCCAGAGTTGGTACTTTGTCAGGTTGTGCAACTCTATGTTGAGATTCATCAAAGGAGATGTTGCGCATCTGTGCTTCCAGCTGACCACCAAGGATCTCAGTGCCTCCTTGGTTATTTGAGACTTTCTCATCATATTCATGCACTGAAGCAGGTGAGCCAACCTCTTTGTGGTGAGGCATGAGGTCAGTATCCTATTCCAACTCCTATTGCTCCATGTTTGCATCCAACTGTTCAAAAGCATGTTCTATCTCATGAGAAAAGTATTTCCCTTACAAGGGCTCACCCTATTCACCTGATGCCAGTTGTTCATAAGAATCAACTACTTGTATGGGCGCTGCTTCATCTGTTTACACGTAATGCGCCCCCTGTTGAATCTGCTACTACTGCGCTTCCTTCTCATGTTGGTGTGGCTCTTGTTCTTTTCGAAGTTGGTTCCTTAGCTCATGCATCTCCTTCTCTGCTTCTTCCATTCTCTTCTTATCCCTCTGTCTTCACGTGATTCACTTGCCGCATTGCTTCCTCTTGTGTTGAATAGCCATATCTACTTGTTCTATGAGTGGATCTGCTCAAAACTTGTAGCTTTGTTACTCCTCCATCCTGTCGAAAATATTTCTCTTCCCTTTGTCACACACATGCATGCTTGGCTCAACGGCCTCTACTGTTGTTGCTACTACTGGTGTTCTCTATGGTGTTGTTTCATGCTTGCGTGATAACCATTCTATGGAAAAAATGACCTATTCATTGGGTCTGGAGTAATGGTAGCAATACCTCCATGAGTCTTCCTCGGCCCAATGAAATGCCCCATGGATCCAATTGAACTAAACTCTCATGCAGTGATTCTTCACAATGCAATGTAGGTCATATGGGTTGAAGCTTCAGAGGTCGAACGATACTTTCTCATTTGTTTAGCTTCAACATTCGCTTGATTGACACTCTGGATCTTGTATAACCCAATCCGCAATGGAAGAGTAGTCTAAGGTGCCTTCTTCTTCTGCTGCAGCCTAGCTGTTATTCCTATTGAGATACGCTACTCCCTACATGACAAGCACATCCAAAGAAAACTTTGGCAGAACATGCAAAAGCTTCTCCACACTGAACACTTGGATGAACATGCCGTCCAATGAGGCATACCAATCTGTAATGCCTAACAATGCCTTCATCACTTCTTATGACATGCAGGGTGGATCATGTCCGAATGTCAACCTGTACACTAGGGTGACAAGATGGTCGGACAACCGTTTGATCACTGCTATGAAGATGCACTCGTAAAATAGCTTGAAATATGTGCTCACAACAGTCTCTGCTAGTGACCATGCCCACTCTAAGCTCGAGAACTCATGTCGAGCAAAGACTACATCTATAATGTAGGCGGACATGTAAATATCTACATGCATTCCTTCGGGTGACTGTCAAGCCTTCGTGACTTGTTCCTTCACTTGATGAGCCAATATGTTGAACCAGTTGCACAGTCTTCCTTCTCTAGCCAGTTGCTCCAACGCAACCACCCAACTCTGAGGGAAGGTCGCAATGCTTGCTTGGCCACTCAGTCGACATGCGAATATGACCAAGTATTGGTATTCCTTCCTCAATATCTTTGTCTTATAGATCCGATTAGGGGTCATATTGAAATGAGCTGGCTCCTTTTCCCAATCCTTCAAAATATCTCTGGAGTGGCCTCTGCTATTGGGCAAGCTGAACGAAGGGGTCATGATAGTCATGGGCTCATCCATCTGATACATTTCATTGTCGTCTCATACCCAGAAGGTTGCAAGCTTCATCCCATTGACACTTCTCAAGGTAATTGTCTTGGGGGTCAGTGTGAGAGACGATCCAATGAATCATATCCGCACATGGGAACGTGGGGTATCTGCATTCAATCTGGTACAGGCCAGACTTATGAATGTTCACGTACACCTGACAGTCTTCAAGGTCTTCCCAGAAAGTACTTGCGAATGTTTCATTCACCTCTTTCCACTTCAGTTTGATTTCCTTGTCTAGATACAACTTCGTATCTCTATAGATTGACATGCTAGAGGATACCAATTCAACTACTGTTCTAGTTGAAACACCATCAGTGTCATGGGATCCTATTGTCTTGGAAGCCATTGAGACAGACGAACACCTAAAATATCTAGAAACAAGCAGCATGCATGACTAGAAATATGTCAGTGAAAACAAAGCAAATCCATTGAAGGAAACAACACATACCTAGGGAACCGATGAGCAAGATTGTACAAAATTTACTGGGAGGCTGAGTGACTGGAAGGCTGTATTGGTTGCTAGATTCGCAAAATGCGCAATCCAGTTGGGCAGTTGGATGCTGGGATTGCGCAATGCACGATTCCAACTGGGAAAGACTACTGGCACAGGGACAAATTTGCGCAAATTTTAGGGCCAAGTAACCACCGAACTCCAAAGATGTGCAATTTAGTCCACAAGGCCAGTGCTAGGCTAGAATGCACAATTCTAGAGAGGAAGGTGAGTCTTCCTTCTCCAGATTGCGCAATGAAGTCTTGGTGAAGACAGAGACCGGGCCAAGGTTGGCCCGACTTGCTGACGGGCAACTAAAAGCAGGTAAGTCGATGAAATGCATAGTGACACTAATTAATAGTAGAAGTGATAAACACTACATGCAAAACATGAATGGAAGATTGAGCAAACAGATCAACATGCATGTGGGTGAGGCCATTCGTTGGTTGGGTGAACATCCATGTAAAACAATTTCATGCATGTGACAACAGTGGGATAGGAATGAAAATTGAAATAGAGCTAGGACAAGCTAGAACATATGTAAACGATAGTAGGCGTTCAAATAAATCAAGCAAACAACACTCACACAAGTGAATACACGAAAGGTGAAAAAAATATTGAAAAAGACAAGTTGAGGGCACTTACCCGTGAATAGCTAAGCCAGATGTGTCGAAGAGTCTTGGATGTGTTGTGGGATGTCAGAGCTCAAATATCAATGTGAATGAATGAGCTCTAATGCATCGAATAAATAAGTTTGGTCTCAAGATGTGCATGCCACAAATCTAGGGAAAAGCGACACTTGGAGGGAAAATTCTAAAACAACTTTTCATGTAACCTCTGACTGCTAAAAATAGCTCCTTGAATCATGGGATGTATTTTGCATGTTGTCTCTTACTATTCTGAGAATATCATGTCATGCATGCATGCAAGTCGAGTTTCCTCAGTCTCGGGTGGAACTAGTCAACCAGACTGTCCATGCATGTCAGTGCTTAACTGCTCGGGAAAAATGTGCATTTCTAACTGTATGTAGGGTTGGCTGCCCAAGTGGATTACGTAATTTCTGGGCCCAACAGCTGACTGCTACCAAGATTTGTGCAAATCCCGGGCTGAATAGCCTACTGCTGGGAAAAATTGTGCAAACCTTGTTGGGAGGGTTGGCTGGCAGGATTGCGCAATCCTGAAGACCAGCAGGTTGCCAGAGAGGATTGCACAATTCCTGGAGGGAAGGCTGGTTTCCCTCCAGGAATGCACAATTTTCAAAGGGAAGTTGCTCAACCTACAACTAGACCAAGTCCAGATGAGCAGCCTGTGAGGGAAAAGGATCTACTGTGATAGACAAGCCGCCTTTGTGCAAGGAAAGCACTGAAGCTTGAGTGCTTGACGAAGCAAGACAAAGTGCTATGTAAGGTTGGTAGGGAAGGCTCCAAAATAGGCCAAGGCAAAATTTTGGAGGGTGGTTGTAGCTGCTACAACTGAATCTTATAGTGGGCAAGAAGGAATTGGGGCCTTACTTCCATAGAATCGGGTACAAAAATTGTACCATTTCTATGCTTGGATTCAAATGTTTCTTATGGGGCATGTTGTATAATGTATGACATGAGACGAGGGAAATGACCAAATAGGATGTCATGAAATTTTGTGATTTTAGAAAAATTAGTTAGCTAGAATAATAATTCACTAGAAATAAGTTCTACCAAGTCAAAAAGAATATCTATTTTGAAAGAATAATATAATGCATAAAGAATATATTTAGAGACATTGGAAGTTTCTGATTCCATTATTCAGGAAATAATCCAATAAAAATATCGGAAGGGCTTGGATAATATTAAAATATTTAGGAAAGAAATGTTCATTTCATTAGTTTGAGAGTCCAAGAAAGTATGAGTTGAACTAATAACTTGAGTAAATTCACGAGTTTTAGCAGTTTGAGGATCTTTCTAAATTCTTTTAAAGTTAGAGGGACTGAGTTATTCTTGACTCCAAGCTTGATAGTTCTTGTAACTAGATGAAAATTCTACATGCACAAATAAACAGTTTCTTTGAAATTGAAAACTTTAGGGATGCATGTAGCATTTGCTAGTATGGTGATCGAAATATTATTATTTTTCTTTTCATTCAAAGGAAAGTTCAAATACCACTAGTATGTAGTCAACTAGTGATTTTTTATTATCTAAGTGAGTGAATTGAACATGTCATTACAAATTGGCTCTTTCTTCCTTCTAGGGGCCATTTGTTTATTGTACTTAGCAATATATTACTTTATCTGTATATCCCTTTAGTGATTCTTAGTTGTTAATTCCTTTTTCTTCAGTTCAATTACTAATATACCATCTCCTCTTATTCCATTCCACTGGACAAAAAAAGTAACGAGTAGAAGTTAATAACTCATAATCTTGCTTTGGGAGGGGTGATAGAGAGGAGATCTTGATGTATGATTTTTGTCACATTATCTTTACCCAGAGATAAAATTTCCTTTATGATCCTTTGAGTGACTTGAATCAAGCATACAGAGGAGTGGGAGAGTAAATGTAGTGAATTGAATCTCTAACACATGATATCAACAATTAATATTAAGTAATGACATGAGGTGCAGAGAAGTGGATTGTGCAAAGTCTCATGTTTTGTGGGAGATGAGTATGTGAGGAAGTGGGAGTGTAGAAGGGAAGTATGGGGAGGGAAAATGTGTGGAATAAAGTGTGTGGATAGAGATATGTGTGTAGATTCTTGGCACACTGGAAAATCAATTAAGTGTTCGATATAGAGGAAAAAGTGCGGAAAACTTAAGTATGATTTTTTCAATGAAATTTCTGTCTGCATAGGCCTAGACATTTGTTTGGGTAAAAATTTGGCTCTAACTAAGGATATTCACCCCTTATGGGTTACTAAGAACCTAAAATATGACCAATATCCTTCCCCATTGAGTTATCAAGTCAAATCCGAAGGAAAATCTCATTCGAAGATAATATAAGTTGGAAATATACAAGATGTACATTTCTATGGTACAAGGAGTTATGAAATCATTTTAGGAAAATAAATGTTTAAGGTGTTTCCCATTGACATTAAAACTATGTATTTGATCATTTATCGCTTTAAGGATATACAAATTACAACCATTTGTTCTGTCTATAACATCTAATCCAATCCATAAGGAATCGAACTTTGTATGCATAAAAGGTTTTTCTTTAGCTTTATTCCACATCAAAACAAGTTTCCCTTGAAAATAAATTTGTTAGTAGCTCATTAGTTGAAATTTTTAATAACATTCTCTTGTATTCTCTAGATGATTTAGAAATTTTCTTGTCTCTGTTCCTCTAATTGCATTAGTTGATGAAACCTCATCTAGATAGGGGAATCACCTTCTTCATTCAGAAACTGAGTTTCCAATTTCAGGGCATTGATTTTCTTATTTATATGTAATATCACATCATTTACATACACTTTTTAAAATTTGTATTGTCTTGTACTCTTCCATGGGGTGATTATGTTAGCCCCCAAGTCATCCAAAACCTTTTTGTGCCAATTCCTTTAACTCTTAGTCACAATCTTTTTCAAAATACTTATAAGAGTCTTGTTTTTTGATTCTGCCATACCGTTTCCTTGGGGATAATAGGTTGACGATTGAGTTGTAAGTATTCCATGTTTTCCAGAAATATTTTAATTTAGAGCCAATAAAAATATAACTATTATTTGTTATGAACTTTTTTGGCACTCCATATCATGCAAGGATATTTTCCTCTGATAATTGGGTCAAATTTTATATTTTAGCTTTCTTAAATGCATCTAGCTTGAGCCATTTACTAAAATAATCAGTTGTAGTTGATATATAAACATGTGTTCCACTTGATATTGGATTGATTAGTCCAATAACATCCAACCTCCTTTGAGAAAAGGGGGTATCTAGTGTAATAATATTTAATACCATGGATGCTTTCGTTTCTCTTTCTAGAAATTCTTGACATTGAATGCACTTTCTTACATATGCATAAGAATCCTTAAAAGGAGTTGGCTAATAAAATCCAACTCTAAAATTTTTATGGGTAAATGCATCTAGCTCGAGCCATTTACTAAAATAATCAGTTGTAGTTGATATATAAACATGTGTTCCACTTGATATTGGATTGATTAGTCCAATAACATCCAACCTCCATTGAGAAAAGGGGGTATCTAGTGTAATAATATTTAATACCATGGATGCTTTCGTTTCTCTTTCTAGAAATTCTTGACATTGAATGCACTTTCTTACATATGCATAAGAATCCTTAAAAGGAGTTGGCTAATAAAATCCAACTCTAATAATTTTATGGGTTGTTATAACAGAGGAGAAATTTCTTGCACACATTCCTTCATGTATCTCCCTTATTATTATGTTATTATTTGATTATGCAATGCATGTGAGTAGAACTCCATTAGGGATTCTTCATAATAAAATTCCTTAGATCAACATAGGAATTGGATTTCATCTTCAAGGTTATTCTTTCTTTATTTATCATGGTAACTATAAATTGACTGGATCTAAAATAGAATATTAGTAATTATACCACTTAGATGCAGACAATGACTGACTATCGACAACTCCATTGTGATATTGACTGTTAATTTCTTCGATTCCTCCTATCAACTTACATGGGGATTGTCCCTTCACAATGTTTAAAGGTTTTATCTCAATATCAATTTCTTGTAATTTTGCTAACCAATTTTCCCATATATATTCTCTAAGTTGTTGATTCAACATCATCTTAACCATGGATATGGTACACATTCTACAGTATGTGAAGTCAAGATATAACTTATGAAGTATGGCATTACTTTAAATAAGGAAAATATTTTTCTCCAATAGGGAATAGTTCAACTCATGTTCTCGTAGGGATTTTCTCATCAAAGCAATTAGGTTCTCTTGTTTAAATCCCATTTTTTGAGTTCAAAATATAGATATCATTTCATCAGATGTAGAAGTATAAGGAATGAAATCCTTTGAATAATTTGGGCTAACCAGTACTATGGTTAAGGTTGTTACCTTTTTAATGTTGTCAAATTCCTTCTATTACTCATTTTTCCATTCATTAGAACAAATTTCAGGTCTTAAATGGGCCTCAAAACAAAGACATACAACCAAAATCAACTTTATAAGAACCAATAGGATTCAAGATGATGATGTCAACCATGAGGGATTATTCACCACTTTTGGAGTTTAAAAAAAATTAAAAATATTATTTGAACTTATCTCCCTAAGGTTTTACTTAAATTTCAAGTGAGAGAACTCGTTGGATGCATAATTTAATTCCTCATCTGAGGAGTACCCATGTTGCATACTTCTGATGGACCCTGCTACATAAAAGAATGAGAATACTTGAAAAAACATGATTGCTTTTCATGTATTTCTCATTTTTTCATGTAGCAGGGTCCATCATAAGTCTTAAACATAGGTAATCATTGGATGAGGAATTAAATTCCACATCCAACAAGTTATCTCACTCAAAATTTGAGTAAAACCGTAGGAAGTGTTAGTGTCAGTCTTTCCAGCCTTCCTCCAGTGATCAAATATGCTCTTACAAAGTGGTTTCAGAGTGTTAAG
>APFE030397039.1:93879-107538 GCA_000404065.3 Pinus taeda | reverse complement strand
AGATGGTTTCATCCTTGGGAACGATCCAAATCTTTTATGCAGACTGAAAAAGGCTCTCTATGGTCTTAAACAAGCTCCAAGGGCTTGGTACTACCGATTGGACAAATATCTTCATCAACAAGGCTTTCCAAAAGGATCAGCAGATAGCAATCTTTATTTAAACATTGAAAATGACAAATTGCTAATACTTGTTATGTATGTAGATGACATTATCTTTAGTAGCAATGAAGAAGCTATGAGTCAAAGCTTTGCCTTGGTGATGCAGAAAGAATTCAAAATGTCTTTGCTTGGAGAACTGACATACTTTCTTAGATTGCAAATCCAACAAAATGAAGGCGGGATCTTCTTGTCCCAAACCAAGTATCTTAATCTGATATTGAAGAAAAATGGCATGGAAGATGCAAAACCCGTATGTACCCCCATGGTCACAGGATGTAGCCTCAGTGCAAATGATGAATCAGCAGCAGTTCATTAACCAACCTACAGGTCTATGATTGGAAGTCTACTTTATTTGACAGGTACCCAACCAAACATCATGCATGCAGTGGGAATAGTTGGAAGATTTCAGGCAAATCCAAAGGAAACTCATCTTCAGGTAGTGAAGAGAATTTTCAAATATCTTCAAGGAACTCAAAACTATGGCTTATGGTATCCTAGAGATACATATCTCACACTTCATTCTTATACAGATACAGATTGGGCTAGAAGCATGGATGACAGGAAGAGCACAAGTGATGGTGCATTTTTTATGGGTTCCAGATTAGTATCTTGGTTTAGTAAGAAACAGAGTTCGATTGCTTTATCTACAGCTGAAGTAGAATATGTGGCTGCTACATCTTGTTGCACCCAACTTCTATGGATGATGCAGACTTTGCAGGATTTTCAAATCACTTGTACACCACCTATCTCCATCTTATGTGACAATACAAGTGCAATCAACATTTCAAAGAACCCAATCATGCATTCAAAGACCAAGCACATACCGATCAAGTATCACTTTCTCTGAGAACAAGTATTGGAACAAAAGGTTAAATTGGAGTATGTTCCTTCTAAGGAACAAGTAGCTGATATTCTCACCAAACCACTACCCATGGAAACTTTTGAATATCTTAGACAGAAGTTGGGAGTAGTTGATGTATCATCTTGCTGTTAAATCTTGTCTGTTTCAGAGAAAAATGGGTGTACGTGTGTTGGATGAGGAGGATCCGCATACACATGCTGGTTTGTGCAGAGAAAGTCACGTATATGGAGGCTTGATGGATTTCAGAAGGAGCAGGCTCTGGTTGATGATATTCTGATGTGGGTCTGACAGAGACCATCCGGCACAGGTTCAGGGGGAGCATATAATCTTCTAATAATGCATTGTTGGCATTATCTTAGAAGCTTTTGATTCTCGTTCATAGCTGTTGTTGCTTTCAGGTGGAACAGAGGGAGAGGGAGAACATAAGGAAATCTTGGTTGCTGATCTGAATGGTGATTGACAGTTGTTGCTGCTATCAGTTGTTGGTGACTTTCATAAGTCATATATTTCGTCTCTATGTCATGTATCTCTTTCTTATATGGTATCAAGGTCATGTAACGGCCTATATTGGTTTCCCCACTATGCGTGGGATGAAGATGTAATGTATTTGGTCATCATATGTAAATTTCTGATGTATTCCCACTTGGTTGGGTGGATGATCCCCACTTGGTTGGGCGATGGATGTATGTATTGAGTCTTTTGGTGATAGGAAGGTCTTTTATGATGCATAAGTCTTGGTTCTTCTTGAAGAATATCTTTTTGCAGATCTTGCCTACAGCCAAGGGGAGCTTGGTCAGCACAAGCAGAACAAAGATTTTAGCATGTACTCAGGGGGAGCACAACCCTTTGCCCTTGATGACAAAGGGGGAGAGATCTTGGTGTTGCCATCAAGCCCAAAGGGGGAGATTGTTGGCATTATGGCACAGGTTTGGAGCTATGGCACAGGTGTTTTCCTTGATGGCAACTCTCTTTGGTAACAGATCTTAGTTCAGGCACTCAAAGAGAAGAAAAAGACATATACGCAGGCTCATCTAAACAAAGACGCGTATAAACACGGGTTATACGTTGAAAAAGCACGTATATGTTGGGGATCATACTTTTGGTCCATGGTAGTTAGTCCTTGGGACTTGAACCTATGTTTTGGACCATGATGTCTCGACAGATGTGTTGATCCCTAGTTTTTGGGTTCATGGTATTGAAATATTATGGTTTTGGACCATGGTATTATGGAAGGCCTAAGATTATAAAAGAGGAAGGAGATCATGTGGCAAAGTATCATCGGCATTATTATTGAATATCTGATAAAGTGCTAGAGCTGGTATACTGGTAATTGGGTAGTGATGCAGATCTGGATCTGAATGAAGGAGGAACCTTAGCGCAAAAGAAGGATAAGATCTATTCTTGGGTCATAATCTTTAAGCTTGAATGATAGTATCTTTATATGATTTTGATCTGCTAGGTGTGGCGCTTGCTTGATCTATAAGTCTGATAATCTGGGTTAATTAGTGATTGAATATCTGAAAGAGTGAATTATCCTTTATATATCTGTACGCAGGTTCAGTGAAGTGAAGGCGCATATACACGTAGGATCAGTGAATTAATAACGCGTATACGCAGGTTGTTTCATACGCAGAAGCATATGCTCGCATGTTTAAGGATGATAAAGTAGCGTATATGTTTTAATATGTGATCTTGCTACTGTGTTCTGGGTTCTGTTTTGGTGTGTGGTTACTGGTACTGTGTTTTAGGGTACAGCTGTCAGAGAAATATCTACTTGATTCAGATCTATTTGGTGAAAGGTAATTGGTTGATGGAGAAATTCTTAATGATTGATTCATGTTCATGGATCCAGTGTGAAAATTTATGAAACGTGGTGCTTGGAAGAAAGAGAAGGTTTTCTGTAGGCTAGCACCTACGTACTAGTATCTTGGCTAGTGCAAGAGCTAAAGGGGGTTGTAGCTCCCTTCCAGGAGAAGCTGGAAAACGAGAGAGAGTTGTAGCTCTCTGCAGGTTGCAGCCTGCGTACTGGTAAAGGTCTGCACCAGTACATTGTAAACATAAGTTTCAAATTAAAGAAAGATAGAGACGAATTGCAGCAGGTGGTTTTCACCCACATTGGGTTTCCACCTTATATCTTGTGTTCTTGTGTGTGATTGTCATTCTGCTCTGTTTTACTATCTCTAGTTACTGGTTATTTGATTCTGCATCACAAATTAACAATCATCATCAGTAAGTTAAAGTAAATTAAAAGTTTGTTTTGTATACGCGGGTTTCCTTCTGAATAGTTGCGTATATACGCGGGTTTAATTAACTGAAGTAGCGTATAAATTTGGTTTTAAGAAAAGGAATATTTGACCTGATAATATTGATTCATCCCCCCTCTTAGTATTATTTCCAACAGATGATGCACCCGAAATTTCAAAGAATTTTAAGGCAGTCCTTAATCTGGAAAAAGAGAAAGTAGCAAGTTCTTTGAGCAGCAAAAGGTCAGTGAAAAGCAGAAAAATGAAGTAATTAGTCAAGGTAAGGAAGGGAAGGAAACAGAATTTCAACATCTAGAAGATGAAGCCAACCTTTGGAGCATGGGCTTCGATGGTGCTATGGGTAAGGATGGTTCTGGTATAGGAATTTGGATTCGTAGCCCTGCTTTATAGCCTACCAAATTCCTAAATAATGTTAGAGTATGTTCTTACAAGTTGGCTTTTGATTTCTCTAACAATGAAGTAGAGCATGAGGCTTTGATTACAGGTCTTAAAATTTTGAAGAAACTGAATGAAAAAAGGATTTCTATCTATGGTGATTCCAAGTTGGTGATAAAACAGGTAAAGGGCGAGTATCAAGCAAAGCCTCCATGGATGAGAGCCTACATATATGAAATTCTGGATATTTTGAGAATGTTTCCTGAATATACCTTGACATCGATACCCCAATCTCAGAACATTATTGTAGATTCAATCGCCACTGCTGCAAGAAATTTGAAGATCCCAATGAACTCCAGCAAAAAATTTGAAATTCATGTCAAACACTGGCCTATTGTTCCAAATAATTTAAGGTATTGGCAAGTGTTTTGGGATAATAATGAAATCAATGCCTTTTTGCAGAATGAAGGAAAATTCAAGAATGATTTCATTAATGATGACTGTGATACCGATGAACAAGAGATTGAGGTGCATCAGATGGAGGTATTATAGCTGAAGGATAACATTATTCCTAGAGGTCTCATACCTTTAGAGGAGCTTTTTGATCAAGATGATGTTGCAATAAAGCTGAGCTTGGTGCCTACCGACAAAGGAGTTGAAGATGTCAATCTCAGAATAGCTGACAAGCCCAAGCTTGTAAAGCTATCAAAAGCATTGCCTCCCGAGGTAAAGGCCCATTATGTTAGATTACTTTCTGAATTTTTTGATGTGTTTGCATGAGATTATTTAGATTTGAAGGTGTATGACAATAATATAATTTAGCATACTATTCCTATCAAGCCAGATCAAAAACGTTTCAGATAGAAGTTGAGAAGGATCAATCCAAAGCTGCTGCCATCCATCGAAAAAGAGGTAAACAAATTATTCAAAGATGATATCATTGTTCCAATCAGACTTTCTAATTGGATTTCGAATTTGGTCCCGGTACGAAAGAAGACTAGAGAAATAAGGTTGTGCATAGATTTTCAGAACCTCAACAAAATATCCTTAAAGGATAACTATCCACTTCCAAAGATGGACCATATTCTGCAACGAGTAGTTGGGGCATCACGGATGTCACTACTCGATGGTTACTTAGGCTATAATCAGATCTTGGTGCATGAAAAAGACCAAGACAAAACTACCTTCACAACACCTTGGGGAACTTTTCAGTATGCCAAAATGTCATTCAGATTGAAGAATGTCGGAGACACTTTTCAGCAAGCGACAGACATCACTTTTGCTAATGAGAAGGATGTTTTCTTGGTTGTTTATTTAGATGGTTGACAATATTTTCTGGTTATGATGATGAACACTTGCACTACTTAAGGATTTTCTTTCAGAGATGTAGAAAGTTTGGGATTTCTCTCAACCCCAAGAAAAGTCTTTTTGCCATGGATGAGGGGTAAGCTTCTCAGTCATATCATTTCTAAAGATGATATCTGTATTGATCCTTCAAGGGTGGAGGAAATTCAGCATATAGACTTTTCGCGCAACAAAAAGGCGATTCAGGCTTTCAATGGTAAGATGAATTTCTTACGCAAATTTATACCCAATTTGGCAGAACATTTGCGTGAAATGACTAATATGTTGAAAAAGGACAGCACTATGAAATGAATCAAGGATGCCTTGAAGTCATTCAATTTGGTAAAGTTTTCTTTGACTAGAGCCCCAGTCTTGATTAGTCCTGATTACACTCAAGATTTCATTATATTTGCGTTTGCATTTGAGCATACCATGGTTGCGGTATTGATGCAAAAGAGAGATTAGATTGAGCAACCCATTGCTTTTTTTAGTAGGACTACTCGAGATGCTGCCTTGCGGTATAATATCATTGAGAAACAAGCACTGGCTCTCATAAAAGCATTGAAGGATTTCAAAGTGTACATTTTGCATTCACATAACATAGCATATGTTCCTAATGCAGCGGTAAAAGATGTTTTGATGCAAGATGATCCAGAGGGAAGAAGAGGTAAGTGGATAGTAGCAATGCTGGAATATGATCTGAAGATTAAACCCACTAAACTGATCAACGGACAAGGCTTAGCAAAACTGATGGCAGAATCAAATCTGCATTCTCTAGACATAAATCTCATAGCAGCAATGTTAGAGGATGAGGATGGTGACTTGCTCATTCAATTTTCAGAAATGTTTCTCCAATCATCGTGGTATTTTGATATAGTTTATGTTCTTCAACATCTTTCGCCACCTCCTGGAATGTCAAGAAGCAAAGGTAGATCACTCAAAAACTTAAATCAACAAAATTCTGCATTTTAAATAATGCTCTTTTTTGGAAAGATCCAAGAGGCGTTCTTCTTAATTGTTTGGTTGAAGACGAAGCTTAGTAGGTGATGCACGATTTTCATAAAGGTGATTGTGGCAGTCATTTGCTTTGGAAAACAATAACTAACAATGTAGAAATTTCACTCGTAGATCAAACTGATATATGAAATTTCCTAAAGCATAATACTTGATCTACTTCTACAAAACATTAAGTGGAAGCAAAATCAATTTCATGAGCAACATCAAGCATAAACACATATAACTGATCAAGACAAATAATCACACATAACACAAGATATATTAATGGGGAAAGCACCAGCATAAAACCCCAACACTGTATTATTGATCAAGTGGAAATCCTTTTCTATTTACAAAAAATATCAACTCAAGAGCTATCTTGTACTCTCTGCAATCAAAAGATGAAGATCGTAGACTTACTAGGCCTCAATATATAGGCCACAAGTCCTCCAATCCCCTATTTTCTTGCGCAATTTTGATTGGGGTCCAATTACAAACATCTGTGAATTGGCCCCGGTGTAGAATTTTGTAGAATTTTTCTATAAATCAGCTAGCTCTGATACCATGTAGAATTTTGTGGAATGTTTCTACACATCAGCTAGCTTTGATACCATGTAGAAATTCCCACCTGTAGATCACTTGATAATGCAATATACTAAAGCAAAATACTTGATCTACTTCTACAACCAATTGAGCGAAAACTTAATCAACCATGAACAACATCAAGAAAATCACATATAACTGATAAGAAGGAATCAACCACACATAACACAGAAGAATTTACCCAGGGAAAGTACCTGCCTAAAACCCCATCTATGTATTATCATACAAGTGGGAATATGTCCGGATTACCCAAATCCTTAGATCGAAAGCTATCCAGCTTTCAATACAATCCCTCTGCTGCTCATAAACAGTCAAAGGCTTCTCACAAACCTTCTCCTCTAGCCTCCAAGACTCCTATTTCTATGCACAGTTTTTCTTGGGTCCTCTGGCTACAACCTGTGTGATTCTCACCTCACACACAACACTGACCTCTGAAATAACTGCACAAAATTGAAGGAGATAAATCTTCATCATGGATGAGCTTCCTTTATAGGAAAAATATTCATCCAACTGATAGTACACTGTCCCTTCTCTGATCTCAACTGGGTCTCTGTCTGAACTACCATGCATCAGTTATCCATGAGAGAATACTCAGTTATATGAAATTAACAATTGTCACATGCATGCAAGCATAAACAAACTATGTCTCATTAATTTAACAACTTGTTAAATTAATCTAACTGAAATTGACAAAGTTAAACTAAGTCAACTGATCCTCTCAATATATAAATCATCCTTAATTCCTCAATCAGTGGGGAAAATCAAGGACACATTCCCCTATCAACGGAGAAATTATTGCATGTTCTCACAAAGACTTCAAGTTTGATTTTCCTTAAATAATTAACTCATGGAGAATTAATTAATTAATATTCAAACTGCTGGTAAGACCAAATTCGAATTTTACTTCCTATTTTAGACCAGGGATTGTCTAAAAATAAGAATCCTACTTGAACTGCTAAAAATAGAACTTCTATTTTTAGCACTTCCATTTTTCATTCCTTGTTGCCCAATCTAGCATTGATGCCCAAATTGATATTTTTAGTAGTGCTATTTTTAGCATTTCTATTTTTAGCAATTTCTTGTTGCCTATTTTCAACACTCCCTCTCAACAAGAAAGGCTTCCTCTTGAACCTGATCCTGCACCTCTGGAATGTTATGCATGCAACATATCTACCAAGTGTGGTTTCTTGAGCAACTCTTGGAACAAAAAAACTCCCAACTGACCACTCTATTGGGCTAGAAACATACTCTGATGCTGAAGCTCTACCTGCTGTTGACAAGTACTCCCTCTCTAACCTTTGCGCTACTGCAACATCTCCATGCATCTTACACTGTTGCACTCTTCTTTGTGCTACCCTGCACAATGCAACACACTTGTGTCTCTCGCATTGTTGCAGCCTGCATGCTCTGTGCTGTCCTAGGATTCCCTGCACTGTAGCTCTCTCTGTCGCTCCATCTGCATCTATCTCTACCCAATCAGTTAGTTCCTGCTACTCCACTTCAGGGCTCCCGTAGCAAGGTCTCATCCAAGAGGTTGGGTGCCTCAAGAATCCTGCCCCTCCTCCATGGGACGATCACTCCACATCGCCCCACCTCCTACCTGGAGGTATGGCTGAATGTGATCCCTTTGCCCACTTGGCTCGAATTTTTCCCCTACTAGAGGTCTCTACATGAGTAGATGTCTCTACTCGATCTCCTCTCAGCTTCCCCTATTGTGGCTGCTCCACAACCTCCTGAAGGTGTTGCACCAATCATGGCTCCTCCACAATTTTCTGAGACTTCTTCTGGCACTGCATGTTGAGATGTAATATACTCTCCCTCTCAACCGCCAAGTCTCTAACCTTTGCCTTACTCCTCAAGGCTTTGCATGCATCTTGTACCTCAAGTGCATATAGGTTCTTGGCTAGCACACTAATCTATTTCCACTTTTCCACTGTCATGAAATTTTCTAGAAGAAGAGCTGATTTTAAATCAACAATATCTCCCTCATCCGAACTCCGATTCAGCTGGTTTTTTTTTTTTTGGGTATTTTCCACAGGAATCCAAATCTGCTATTTATTTTTGAAAATTTTGTACAAAATTTTTCAGATCTTCTCTGCAAACTCTCGGCCCAAAGCTCAAAACTTTGAAGTCTTCTCTTAGTATACTATTCTCTCATTGATCCCCTGTGCTCTGATACCATGTAGAATATTGTAGAGTTTTTCTACAAATTAGCTAGCTCTAATACCATCTAGAATTTTGTAGAATTTTTCTACACATTAGCTAGCTCTGATACCATGTAGAAATTCCCACCCGTAGATCACTTGATAATGCAATATACTAAAGCAAAATACTTGATCTACTTCTACAACCAATTTAGCGGAAGCTTAATCAACCATGAGAAACATCAATAAAAAAACATATAACTGATAAGAAGGAATCAATCACACATAACATAGAAGAATTCACCTGGGGAAAGCACCTGCTTAAAACCCATCTCTGTATTATCATACAAGTGGAAATATGTCCGGATTACACAAAGCCTTAGCTCGTAAGCTATCCAGATCTTAGTACAATCCCTCTGCTTCTCATAGACAGTCAAAGGATTCTCACAAACCTTCTCCTCTACCCTCCAAGCCTCCTATATCTATGCACATTTTTTCCTGGGTCCTCCAGCTACAACTTGTGTGATTCTCACCTCACACACAACACTGACCTCTGAAATAACTACACAAACCTGAAAGAGATAAATCCTCGTCATGGATGAGCTTCTTTTATAGGAAAAATATTCGTCCAACTAATAGTACACTATCCCTTCTCTAATCTCAACTGGGTGTCTGTTTGAACTGCCATGCATCAATTATCCATGAGAGAATACTCAATCATCTGAAAATAACAGTTGTCACATGCATGCAAGCATCAACAAATTGTATCTAATTAATTTAACAAGTTGTTAAATTAATCTAACTGAGCTTCACTAAGTTAAACTAAGTCAAATGATCCTCTCAATATATAACTCGTCGTTAATTCCTCAATCAGTGGAGCAAATCAAGGACACATTCCCCAATCAGTGGAGAAATTATTGCATGTTCTCACAAAGACTTCAAGTTTGATTTTTCTTAACTAATTAACTCATGGAGAATTAATTAATTAATATTCAAACTGCTGGTAAGACCAAATTTGAATTTTACTTGCTATTTTAGACCATGGACTGTCTAAAAATAGGAATCCAACTTGAACTACTAAAAATAGAACTTCTATTTTTAGCACTTCCATTTTTCATTCCATGTTGCCCAAATTAGCACTGATGCCCAAACTGCTATTTTTAGTAGTGCTATTTTTAGCAATTTCTTGTTGCCTATTATCAACACTCCCTCTCAACAAGAAAGGCTTCCTCTCGAACCCAATCCTGTACCTCTAGAATGTTCTACATGCAACACATCTACCAAGTGTGGTTGCTCGAGCAACTCTCAAAACAAAAAAACTCCCAACTGACCACTCTGTTGGGCTAGAAACATACTCTGATGTTGAAGCTCTACCTGCTACTCACAAGTGCTCCCTCTTTGACCTCGGCGCTACTACAACATCTCCATGCATCTCGCACCATTGCACCCTTCTCTGTGCTACCCTGCAAAGTGCAACACACTTGTTCCTCTAGTATTGCTACAGCCTGCATGCTTTGTGCCGTCTTGGGATTCCCTACACTGTAGCTCTGTCTGCTGCTCCATCTACATCTGTCTCTACCCAATCAGTCAGTTTCTACTACTCCACATCGGGGCTCCCATAGCAAGATCTCATCCAAGAGGTTGGGTACCTCAAGGATCCTGCCCCTTCTCCATAGGACGATCACTCCATATCACCCCACCTCCTACCTAGAGATATGGCTTCATGTGATCCCTCTACTCACTTGGCTCGAAATTTTCCACTACTAGAGGTCTTTACATGAGTAGATGTCTCTACTCGATCTCCTCTCAGCTTCCCCTATTGTGGCTACTTCACAACCTCCTGAAGCTACTGCACTAATCGTGGCTCCTCCATAATTGTCTGAGACTTCTTCTAGTGCTGCATGTTGAGAGGTAATATACTCTCCCTCTCAACCACCAAGTCTCTAACCTTTGCCTTGCTCCTCAAGGTTTTGCATGCATATTGTACCTCAAGTTCATACAGGTTCTTGGCTAGCACACCAATCTATTTCCACTTTCCCGCTATCACGAAATTTTCTAGAAGAGCTGATTTTAAATCAACGATATCTCCCTCATCCGAACTCCGATATAGCTGATTTTTTTTTTTGGGTATTTTTCTGCAAGGAATCCAAATATGCTATTTATTTCTGAAAATTTTGTACAATAACTTTCAGATCATCTCTGCAAACTCTCGGCCCAAAACTCAAAACTTTGAAATTTCCTCTCAGTATATTGTTCTCTCCTTGATCACCTGTGCTCCGATACCATGTAGAATTTTGTAGATTTTTCTACAAATCAGCTAGCTCTGATACCATGTAGAATTTTGTAGATTTTTTCTACACATAAGCTAGCTCTGATACCATGTATAAATTCCCACCTGTAGATCACCTAATAATCCAATATACTAAAGCAAAATATTTGATCTACTTCTACAACCAATTTAGCATAAGCTTAATCAACAATGCGCAACATCAATAAAAACACATATAACTGATAAGAAGGAATCAATCACACATAACATATAAGAATTTACCCTAGGAAAGCACCTGCCTAAAACCCTATCTCTGTATTATCATACAAGTGGAAATATGTTCAGATTACATAAATCCTTAGCTCGGAAGCTATTAAGCTCTCAGTACAATCCCTCTATTGCTCATAGATAGTCAAAGGCTTCTCACAAACCTTCTCCTCTGCCCTCCAAGCCTCCTATTTCTATGCACAATTTTTCCTGGGTCCTTCAGCTGCAACCTATGTGATTCTCACCTCACACACAACACTAACCTCTGAAATAATTGTATAAACCTGAAGGAGATAAATCCGCATCATGGATGAGCTCCTTTATAGGAAAAATATTCATCCAACTAATAGTAAACTGTCCCTTCTCTGATCTCAACTGGGTCTCTATTTGGACTGCAATGCATCAATTATGCATGAGAGAATACTTAGTTATATGAAAATAACATCTGTCACATGCATGCAAGCATCAACAAACTGTATCTCATTAATTTAACAACTTGTTAAATTAATCTAACTGAACATGACTAAATTAAACTAAGTCAACTGATCCTCTCAATATATAACTCATCCTTAATCCCTCAATCAGTAGAGCAAATCAAGGACACATTCCCCAATCAATGGAGAAATTATTGCATGTTCTCACAAAGACTTCGAGTTTGATTTTCCTTAACTAATTATCTCATGGAGAATTAATTAATTAATATTCAAACTGCTAGTAAGACCAAATTCAAATCTTACTTCCTATTTTAGACCAAGGACTGTCTAAAAATAGGAATCCAACTTGAACTGCTAAAAATAGAACTTCTATTTTTAGCACTTCCATTTTTCATTCCTTGTTGCCCAATCTAGCACTGACGCCCAAACTGCTATTTTTAGCACTTCTATTTTTAGCAATTTCTTGTTGCCTATTTTCAACACCCGGATCATACCTACTATCAACCTTAGGTCCTACTACGCAATCCTTGAGGACCCTAGTTCGTCCTACATGCAAGGAGTATTCCATGGGAAGATCCAAGCATCTGATGGTACATTGTCCCTCATCTGATCTGAACTGGGTTTCTGTCTAAACTGCCATGCATCAGTTATCCATGAGAAAATACTCAGTTATCTAAAATAATAGTTGTCACATGCATGCAAGCATTAACCAACTATATTTTATTATTTTAACAACTTGTTAAAATAATCTAACCGGACTTGACTAGTCAGAACTAAGTCAACTGATTCTTTCATTATAGAACTCATACTTAATTCCTCAATCAGTGGAGAGAATAAAGGATAATTCCTCAATCAATGGGACAACTAATTGCATGTTCTCACAAAGACTTCAAGTTTAATTTTTACAACTAATTAACTCATGGAGATTAATCAGTTAATATTTTAAACTACTGTTAAGACCAAATTCGATTTTACTTCCTATAGATAGACCAGGGACTGCTATAAATAGGAAGGGACCTAGAAATGCTATTTTTAGAGCTTTCTATTTTTAGCATTTTTACTTCTCACCCAAGGTGGCCAATGACCTCACTGGCCAAACTGCTATTGTTAGACAAGCTACTTTTAAGAGTTCTATTTTTAGCACATTCTAAATTTAGCATTTCTTGTTGCACACTTTTCAACACTCCCTCTCAACAAGAAAGGGATTATGAGCAACCCTGATCCTGTCTCTGTGGAACTCAAACTTGCCTTTTGACAATGCCTTTATCAAAATATCTACATCTTGTTCCTCGGTCAAAAATACTGCAACATCATGATCCTATTTGACCACACAATCCTATAGATGATGATAGCGGATATCTATATGCCTGGACCTATCGTGAAATGCTGGATTCTCAAAGAGTTCAATGCAACTCTGATTATCAAAATATATCACTGTAGGATCCATGATTTGACCAAACAATCCCACTAGAATCTTTCACATCCAGATGGCTTCACATGCAGCCCGACTAGCTGTCATGTACTCTTCCTCCGCTGTGCTAAGTGAAACTGATCTCTGTTTCCTGCTATACCAAGAAACCACAACTAACCCAAGGTTGAAGATTCCTCCAAAATTCCTATCTGATGGACTACCTACCCAATTTGCATCTGTGAAGCCTTGGAGCTTCACTCCCTCTGTTCGCCTGTACCATTATCCATACTATGTAGTGCCTCTGAGATATCTCAGCACATGCTTTGCCACCTTCCAAAATAACTTGGTTGGATGAACCATAGCTTAACTCAATTGGTTCATTGCAAAGCACAAATCTAGTTGCGTGTTCACTGTTAGAAAATTATATATTACGGAGCAATGGAACACATAAAATATTGTAGAAATATAAACACAGAAAATGCATAAAACAAGAGAGACACAGATATACGTGGTTCACCCAGTTTGGGCTAC
>APFE030397039.1:67176-77767 GCA_000404065.3 Pinus taeda | reverse complement strand
AGTTTCCACAACTCAAAACTCTGACCATTGAACTTCTCAATCTCTATCTTTCCGCTGCTCGCCATCTTCTTTCACCACCAAAATTGATCTCGTAGATCTCCCACTGAACAGAGCCTACCATAGGCCCGAGCAAAACCCCTCAGCAACAAAGGCATCCCCTTGAAGCCAAAACAGCTCTAATACCAAATGTAGGTTTTAACCCCGTACAGAAATTACCTGCATACAAATTCTAAATCACAAGAAAAAAAAATGCAAGAGCATAACACATAAAACACATATGCACAGAGATTTCCCACTAGATCCCAAAACCAGGACTACCAGCTTGATTTTTCATTATGTTCCTTTCAATGTTACAATACATATTTATACATGCCGAAGCATCCAATACCATGGACCTAAACCCATCACGTCCAAAACATTGGACCGAAAACCATAGGTAGGTTCACCCAACCTAATATAGGGTCCAAAAAAATTTTTCCAGGGGCACTGCCCCGGACCCCGTAGAGGGAGGCTACTTGCCCCCCTCAAAGCCCCCGGACAAGGGCGGTTTCCGCCCTCGCTACGCAATCGGTGCAATGAAGGGGGGGATCCTCCCCCCCTCTAACCCCCCGGTTCACTACGTAGGTTAGTTGTGGAAAGAATATAACACAACCCAACAATAACCAGATTAATATTGCGCCCACTCATCAGCACAATACCACCTTTATCTGTTCGTGGGGAACTTTCGCCTACAAAAAGCTCTCTTTCGGTTTGAAGAATGCCGGTGCTACCTTCCAATGCGCGATGTCTTATGCATTCCATGATATTCAACACATCGTGCAACCTTACCTGGATGATCTACCAGCTCATTAAGCTAAACAACAAGAACATCCCACTCACCTTCGTGAAATCCTTCTCCGCTATCGACACTACCGCATCCAGCTCAATCCACATAAGTGTGTCTTCTGCGTAGAGTCCGACAGACTTCTCGGGTTCATCATCTCCTGATAGGGCATCCATCTGGATCCCATTAAGGTTGAGGCCATTTTGAATCTTCCTCCCCCTGCTTCTTTTCAGCAATTGCAGAGCTTGCAGGGCAAAGTGAATTTTTTACAATGCTTCATTCTGAATTATGCCGAAGTGGCAAACGTTTCACGCGGTTATTAAAGTGGGACACCCCTTTTCTTTGGGATGACGCTACTCAAGAGTCCTTCGAGCACCTCAAGGCTATCCTTGTCTTTGCTCCATTGTTGCGTCCTCCTAATTATCATCATGACTACACTCTGTATCTGGCCGCTGTCAATACCACTATTGGCATGGTTCTCATTCAAGATGATGACGATGACACTGAGCATGTCATTTATTATCTCAGCCGTAATCTATTAGATATGGAATCTCGATACGATCACGTTGAGAAGTTGGCATTGGTCATCGTTTGTGCCATCCAACATTTTCGCCATTATTATCTTATTGCGCACTACGATAGTGGTTTCTGATTGCAACCCGATGACGTACATCATGTCGCGTCAGTTGCTGGGGGGCAAGTACTCGAAGTGGATTATTATCCTCCAAGAGTTCAACTTGGGATTCACCACTGCAAATTCCAAGAAATCCCTTGTCTTTGCTGAGTTGTTGTGCTCTTTGCCATCTCTTACCGTGCCCTCTTAGTTAGAGGACCATATTCCAGACGAAACCTTGTTCTTAATCAACACCCTTGATCCCTGGTATGGGGATATCATTGTCTATCTGCAGACGTCCTCTTTTCGTCCCAATGTGTCTAAGGATTCTCGGCGATGGATTCGCCATCAGCCTCAGCCCTATCGTATTATTGGGGACACACTGTACCATCTCGGCGCCGACTATGTTCTCCACCGATGTTTAACGTTCGAGGAAGCTGAGCGAGTTTTAAATGACTACCATTCTGGCGCCTGTGGTGGTCACATGTCCGGATATGCTACATCTCAAAAGATCCTTCGTGCCGGTTACTTTTGGCCCTCCATATTTAAGTACTGCATTCTTGTCGTCTGCTCCTGTCATGAGTGCCAAATCTACCAGCGAAAGATGCGTGCGCCTCCTGCTCCATTGAACCCTGTTGTTACCATCGGTCCTTTTGCAAAATGGGGCATTGATTATATGACTTGTAACCTTCGCTCGGCCGAGGGGCATGGGTATATCATCGTTGTCATTGATTACTTCACAAAATGGGCTAAGGCAATGCCCACATTACCTAAAGACAATCACACAGTGGCACAATTTTTATTTAACCATGTTATCTCACGGTTCGGAGTCCCTCAGGCTATCATCACTGATCATGGTAAGCATTTCCGTAATCACATGACGACTGAGCTAACAACCCAGCTAGGCTTGCGGCATGATAGCTTGACTCCATACTATCCTCAGGCCAATGGCCAAGTAGACGCTATCAACAAGGTTCTAGTTACGATGCTTCAACACACCATTGGCATGCAAAAGTCTAACTGGCACTTGATGTTGTTCTCTACCTTATGGGTCTACCGAACTTCTGTAAAGGATGCCACCGGTTTCACCCCCTTCCAACTGGTTTACGGACTGGAGGCTACCCTTCCCATCGAGTGCGAGATACCTTCTTTAAAATTAGCCGTCAAATTACTCCCCGACACTACTCCGATAGAAGAACGCCTTCTTTACCTAGAATGGCTAGACTAGACTCGTCGATGGCATCTCTAGCTATTGAAGCATAGAAGAAGAGAGTGAAAACTCACTTCGATCATATTGTTCATCCTCGTTCTTTTGTTGAGGAAGATTTAGTCCTGCTCTATCAAGCAAATGATAAGCTGGGGGCAGGAAAATTCGATCCCATGTGGCACAGGCCTTATATTGTAAAGTGAGTTTTCTAGAAAGGGGCCTATGAGCTAATTGACTATGA
Source organism: Pinus taeda (assembly GCA_000404065.3). Lineage (NCBI taxonomy): Eukaryota > Viridiplantae > Streptophyta > Pinopsida > Pinales > Pinaceae > Pinus > Pinus taeda. The sequence goes on along the minus strand of APFE030397039.1, from coordinate 74,883 downwards.
AGGGAACCCCCTCGATAAGCCCCGAAATGGGATTTACTTGAAAAAATATTATGCGTGAATTCCATGCACTCTAATTTGTACATACGTGTGTTTAGCAGGTGTGTTGTTTGTGTGTGTGTTTTCATTTTTTGCCTTGGTGTGTCGGCATGATTGCTGCTTATTGTGTATTTTTTCTTCTTGTGCAGATGTCTGGCGCACCTTACGTTGGTTTCGCTGATGGTGCTTGCCGCAGTACCCGCAACCTGTCTTCTGTGGCATGGGTGATCTACGATCCTCATGGTGAACTGGTAGACCTTCAAGGTGTTTGTCTAGGTTGTACCACAAACAATGTTGCTGAGTATAGTGCTGTTATTGAGTTACTGACCGAGGCGATCAATCTCGGTATTCGTACATTGGTTATGAACCTGGATTCTCAGCTTGTCGTCCACCAGCTCAAAGGGCGATATTCCATCAGAGACCATCGGATTTTAAGGTTATATTTACGTGTTAAATTGTTAGAAAGGAATTTGGATTTCATCACATATCAACACATTCCACAAAGGTTAAACATTTTAACTGATGCATTGGCCAGCCATGTATTAGACAGACATTTACGTAACTTGTAATCAAAACAGCATATAAGAAGCATGTAAAAGCACAACAAAGTACCATAGGAATATATATATATATATATATATATATCATGTGGCGGACCGAGGCGCTCAAAAAAATAAGTGTATATGTCCAAAGAGTTTGTGTTCTCCATACATCTGAGACACATGTCTCTCAAAAATCATCAGCAAGAAATAAACCTAGGCGTCTACTGCAGCGGGTTATGCTCCCTATAACACACCACCACTCGGGCCACCCGCCTCAACAGGTGGTGTACCCTGGGTTTCACTCCTACTGTATGGACCTGCAATGCTACAGGAACCTCCTCGACCCCCATATAATCAGGGATCCCCGCCATCAGACCCTCAATGTTTTTGGCCACTGTCTCCATATCGTCATCCTCCGGCGGAGCCAAGGCCAGTGCTCCAATTCCCTGTGCATCCCACCGCGCCTCTAGAGCCAAACCAACAGGTCTCACTGGTCCCACATCTACAATTCCGTAGCGTTTATTATTAGGACATATACATAAAAAAATCCAAAAACATCATAAAAAAATAAAATGCAAAAATAATGTGATCAAGTGTCTTACCACCATCATCCCACTGCTCTCCAGTGGGTAGCTACAGGTCAGGATCTCCATGGAAGTCCATACCAGCATATGGCCAATCCTCGACAAAGATCACTTGGTGCTCCAACCACTCTCGAAATAGTGTCCCCCAAGATACTGGTCATCCGCCACCTCCTCGTGGCATGACGTGTGCCCACCGTGTAGCCCTAGTCTCACGTGGTCTGGGCAAATCCAAATCCATGTCGTACAACTGCAATGCTGGCACCCGCTCCAGCATGAGCGGGACTAAGATGGACCCATAACCAAACTGCTTCGTCTCTCCCCGTCGGAAGCGGGTTAGTTGCCACTTTATATTTGCCATCACTGGGTTTGCCCAGTTAAACATGGTTGGATTGAGACATTCGAGAGCCAGTCGGAGATGAGTCTTTGAAGCCTCGTGTTGGTCTTGGGAGCCCGCTGCCCGTGTCACCATGAATAAGATATCACGAAGGACTACTTCCTCCACTATTGGGATTGCCACCTTCCCACTTTTTGTTTTGCATGCCCTTGGGCACACTTGAGCCATCAGCGTCTCTAGAGAATCACCTTTGGGTCGTTGCCCCTCTAAAATGGGCCTCTCGCCATGACGGGACAACCCAGTCAAAAAATATATGTTTGTAGCATCAAACTCGATATCCCAGCCTCGGATGATGAATTTCCCATCTGTAGGATTCCAGGCCCGGATCAGTAGCTCCAGTAAGTCACGTTGTGACTGAAGGTGCAGAGTGAGGAAGAATTTGAGCAATCTGCATGCTCGTAATGCGTTTCAGCACCCACGTCGGCAAAAGCTTGAATATCATTGTCATCATGCATTTGTTCTTGCTATATGAATGCCATTATAGCCTGCATGATGGAAAAAATGAATTAGCACTTCCTTGACAAAATTCAACGCAGAATTTACATGAAAACATGATTTCATGTCATCATCGCGTCTGTTTTTAAAACAGACGCGATGATGCAAGGATGTTAGTTCTATTTTTTCGCGATCATCGCAGAAGTACATCACTTTTCCGTGATGATCAGAGCGCGTTATGTGTAAATTTTTTCGGTCATCGCGGACCCGATGGACATAACTGTGATGACCAAGCGACGGAACCCGGTCCAAAAATCCCACCTAAACTAACACCTTTAACGATCAAAATGCATAAAAAAGGTGTTAAATCGAAATGCAGGATGAGGTGTACTTACCAAGACAGAGTTTCGGGGTGAACAATGGATGAACGGGGTCAAAATTAGCTCGCCAACTTTGGTGCTCCAAAATGCTCTACAATGCAATGAACAGTAACAATGGTAAAAATGAATGGATTAAACCCCTTTTTATAGTAATTTTTGGAAATTAAAAAATTATATTTTATAAATATGGGTTTTTCTCATTTTTTCTCACATGGTTAAGTTAAAATTTGATTTTCTAACTATGTTTTTATTGTGTATTGTTCATTTTACATATAGAATGGGTTTACGTGTGACGTGTTTTGTGCAGAGCTATAGGTGGTGGAATTTTGTGTGCACTCGATCCATGAAGTCGTATTTAAGCTCTTTTCTGACTCGAAAAATAAAAGCATCACCAAGTTGTTCCTCTTGACTTGTTAAAAGTAAATAAGAGGCGGTCGCTTTCAAGCTCTTTTCCGACTGTCTAAAAAAGAAAAGATTGTCGGGCCTTTGTCGTTTCAAGCTCGTTATTGGTTACGAAACGACATGATTTCGGTCGCTTTTCTACTTTTTTAGGTTGAAGTCACTAATCATGAAAATTACTCCTCGATCATAATGGTCAGGCAATTCTTTTGAGTATCTTTTTATACTTTTTCAAGCTCGAGAGGCACAAATCTATGAAAAAGGACGCCCCCTGGAGTTTCCCTTTCCATGTCTTTTTCAAACTCCCTAAAGATGAAAAAGACTCCGAGTTTTACCTATGTCGGACTCGTTAAACCCTAACGACATTGGACTCGTCACCATGACGAGACTCGAGCTTCTCCTCCCTAAGGCTTGTTAAAATGTTACTAGGTTGGATTTAACAACATGTTTATCATCGATTGTCTATGGTAGCTAGTCACTCTTGAACATCGACACTTCTGCTTCTTGTCGGGTTGGGACATCCATACGTCGTCATCTAGCCTTCCACAGGTTTGGGTTGTCATTTAGCCTCATTCCATTTGATCCATGTTGTCTCCATCAAGCATATGATCCTTTGGTACCTGAATGCTGCCACTGTCCGGAGTCGTGTCGCCGGCATGTTCAAGACTATAATCCTTCTGTAGTTTACACCTCTATCTTCTTCTTTGATACTCTACTTCCCCATCTATTACTTGTTCCTTGTCTCATGTCGTTGATAGGGGAAACATTATGGCCCTCCTGCGATGGGTTATCTCCTGCCGACATCAGCTCATTATCCAGGAGATCGATCTAGAGATCCCTTTTGGTACCTTGGAGCTTGCATGCCTCAATGGCAAGTTCTTCACACCTGACGGTTGATTTTCATCATTGGTCATCGATCGGGTGATTCCATGAGTGTTCGAATTCAGCTCATTCTTCGCACTCCATGGATTGTACTGGACAGTACCTTGAGAACCATTGGCATTATTGGTGGTTTCTCTCGCACAAGTTAATGGTTTACAGCATCGACAGGTAATCAAGCGACTTTCTCTCATGCTCGACTGCAGCACCTCTATTCGCATGTTAGAATTTGTACTATGGTCGGTTGGGTTCAAGACCCCTAACTCAGATTACATATGTTCGGGTTGCATGGATTGGTTTCTAGTCACATGACTCGTTGATGGATGGCTACGACCATACCTAAGTCTTCATGGATGGCTGTGACCATAACTTTATCATTATCGTGGTTTCATTAGCTGGATGGCTGTGTCCATACCACAGACCTATTCTGTATGTCTTTTGGATGGCTACGTCCATGCCTAGACTACATGTACTTCAGAGATATCAATTCGATTTGTCTACAGGTCCTTCTGGATGGTGTTCCAGCTCAGTTGTTTTGTAAAGCATTTCACCCCTCCCACTCCCTTGGGCTTCATACTTTAGGGGGCATCTGTTACACAGTAATTTATCACCGCTTTCACTCTCGGTCTTCTCACTGTGTCATGTGTCCAAGTCAAACATGCTTATGACAGAGAAATGCTTTCCTATGCTACCAATTGACCCAATTTTCCTAAGTTATCTGCCTCATCGCAGATTTGGGCTTAATAAATGCGTTGAAAGGCACTCATGAACAGTCCATCCACGCTGCCAGTGTGGAAGTACACCTGATTCCCATTATGGCCCGATTTTAAGCACCAGCGCGGGGCTATGTGTTTCCTTCAGCGATGATATGACTAGCTGTACTGATCACTTGTGATGTCAGTACTGAAACTCAGTTATGTACCCGCGATGATCTAGATTGGGCGATTTTGTTCTAATAGTCGGCCTTCAAGATGACTCCAGACGTGGTTGTTGGCCTATTTTATGTTGCCCTTCCCTTCCTGGTGTGGCAGTTCCGTCACTTGTGCTACCTTCCTTGATGATAAACTCTCCTTTCCACCTTTCATGGAGACTCCTTCTCCTATTTAAACTCTCACCATTGATATGCATTGCTAGTTGCTGATAGTTGGCTAGTGGAGCAATGTTGTTAGTGTTTTGTGAGTTTGCTAGATAGCTAGTGTGAGTGTGACAAGTGTGGGATTGTTGATAACTTGTGGAAGGTTGTGAAGTGCCCTTAATTTTGTGTAAAGCTTATGAGTGAGAGAGCTCTTGTATGTTGGGATATCCATCTTTAAAGAGTGAATGCTTGAATAACATGCTAGCTAGACTCTTTCTGAGAAGGCTTGTGACGTCAAGACTTTGGTTGTAAGCTGACTCTTATTTCATTATTAATGCAATCAATGATGTTTTCCTATGTCTCATATGTAATGTACTTGATAGCTCATGACTTCTTGACTTTGTGAGTAAATAGTTCATTGTTGTATCCGGTTACGTGCTTTGTTGTATTTCCTTTGATTTGTTTCAAGTTGATCACTCGTTGAGGAGAAGGAAGCGGAAGCTGGAGTAGCGCAACGGAACTCCATCGATCACCAGTTGAGGTAGGCCTCCAACTTTAATTGTTTAAGGAAAGCTATTGTTGATCTGTCCTTGTTTGTGACTAGACCCACTCTAGGGCTAGAGGGGTTGCCTCTGTCTGCAGAGGGAACAATTTCTTGCATCAGATCTACATACTTCCATCAGGGATCAAAATTTGCTCTTTGCATTTTCATTTTATGGGTTCCATACTGAAAATTTTGCATCATTCCATTAGGTCATGACATACTGATCCACTGATGGTTGTTTTCTCTTTAGAAAATCTTTCCCTCATAGAATATACCTGTTGATCCTTCTTCAGATTGTCTTCAGTTATGGTTTCATAATCAATGTGCAGTTCATTTCATTAGGTCATAGGGCATGATTTCATTACGTCTAGGGTTTCATCACCAAGGTAAAGAAACTGATTTCAAAGTGTAAATAAACATCAACAAGGGTATGAGGATGATCAATAAATCAGGCATGATGGCTTGTAAGTCATAACTACTAAAATTATTATCATTTTAACCTAATGTAATTTTCACCTCAAAAACATGTTTTTGAGGAGAAAACAGAGTATTTAAATTTTATTTGTATTTCATATGTAATTTTTAAGTTCCTATATGTAATAATGGATCTCAGCTACACTAGAGCATTTCTCCTCGCTACAAGACAAACAAACACTGCAAAATTCAAGTCAAATTGAGCATTTATCCACCTGCAAAGATACAAGAAGAAAAGGCATTAAAACAGAGTTTTGAAAAAGAACAAGAAACATTAGAAAAGTGGGGTTTTCAAGTGAAAAATCAAAATATTTTCCTATTTAAGCCCTAACATTTCATTTTCAAAGATCAATATTCTCATTTAGCAAACAAGAAATCAAAAAGTGAGAAGAAGAGGCAAGCTTGAGGGAGTTTTGGGGATTGGAAGCTTGGGGCTACTCGTTGGTGGAGTGGCGCTGCACTTCTGGGCAAGGCAAGTCGGTGTTGCGCATTGAGGACCTGGCACTACATATAGAGGTCGGCTCTGCGCATCTGGAAAATTTCCCCAGTGTATTTTTACACTGGCTTTGCACGTTGAGGATGGCGCTACACGTTGATCAGAACGGAAAAAAACCCTCCCATTTCTCAAGAAAACTTCCTCTCATCTCTCAATTGACCCTTTCATCCCTCTAACAAGTTAGTATACTCCCTTTACTTTATCATTACATTTGAAAATGCAAGGCTTAAAGTAATTTACCATAATAAAAATGAAACCCTGGTTTCACTCCCTATTATCCTAAAAACCCTAAACCCCTTTGTTTGTCCCCATCACCTATCATTAAAACTTAAATCTCTTCCCTACATCACTACATATCCCCTCATTATATCCTCTCATCTTGAAACCCCTCTCTCTCACTCTTATAATTCACATCTTACCCTTCATTTTCTAGTCTACCCTAACACATCCCTTCACTCCTAAAACACTCCTATTCATTCCCCTTATCCCTTTTCTAGGAGTGTACAACCTTAGACCTTGCAAACATGGACAAAGGAGACCAGGACTATGAGGAGAAAAATACAGATAGTGATACCTCAACAGAGAGAGCTAGACATCAGAGAAAACCTCATAAGGGATGCAGGATTATCAGAGAATAGCCATCAAACCATAGGGAATTGCAAGCTTCTTAGTTGGTTGTTTCATTTTTTAGATATCTTGGCTACTATGAGTTTTGTGAACAAGTAGAAAGAGTCCAATACCACCCGAAGCTCACCAGACTCTTTATAGCTCATCTTCAGAACAACAAAGTCACTCTTGCTGGGGTGACATTCATAGTCTCACCTTCCAACATTTCAGATGCAACCAGGATTCCTAATGTTGGTGAGAAGTGGTACAAGGCCCAAGACCTAGATGAACACTATCATGAGCCTTATACCCTAGTACAAAAACGAGGTGAAGAGACTATTCCCTGTCAGAAGAAGCCATACCCTCAGCAGATGAGCAGTCTTTATCATTACTCCTTGATCAAGATCATTGTTCTTCATCATCTTAGTCTCCTCAACATCTCTTGGGAGTGATCCGAATTTAAACAGGAACGCAACAAATTACAGATATAACCATATACACAAACATGCAGTGGAAATAATACTTCATTTCATTAATGGAAAATATTGAAACATGCTTACAATTAGAAATGGAAATAAACTAGCTAGGGCGATGGTAGCTTATCTCTGAGAAGAGATGTGATGGCTACATGCCTCTGAACTGTGTTACAATGAGGCTCGAAGGCCTATTTATTGTTGAGTAACAATGAAAAACCCTTAACATTCCAAAACCTAACCCTAGGAGATGAAACGCCAAACTGTGGGCCCCGTTTGGGGGTAAGTTGGTACATCAACTTCCCGGGGTCGTAACTTAAGCATATGATCTCCGTTTGACGCGTACAATAGCTCATTAGAAAGATCTATTCGAGCACTATCATTGTTGGA